>VYZM01024113.1:33496-50920 GCA_013398915.1 Dromas ardeola | reverse complement strand
AAAAAAAAAAAAAGGAAAAACTCCATCATTCTTATTTATCTCTTCCGTCTATTCTAATGGACTCCTCTACCTGAGATGTTTTTTTTTTCCCATGCACAGTCCCAGTGTGGATAGCTTAAGTGTTGCACGGTACCTCAGTCTGATTCCAGACAACAGCGCAACTTCTGTGGTGGTGTTAAAAGTGCAGCAGAAGACCAATGCAGGTCTGGTCTGCGTTGTTCAGAAAATCAAATTAAATGCCAATAAGGGTTCTTTGTGGCATGAGCTTATGAATGTTAAAACAGCTGATAATGAAGGTAAAGTTCCTCATCTAATATTTTAACATAGAAAAAAATTCTTAAAAGAAATCCTTCTCTCAGTTCATTAGTGTTCCTCCAGCAAGCATCCCATCAGACAGGTTGATATGGCAGTCCACCCTTAAGCTTCAGTTTCCCAGGTACTTTAAACGGTGATTCTATTTCCTTTTTTATTTTTTTGTACTGGCAGTAGCATGTCTGTGCCGATCTATGAACTGATCCAGTTTATTCTAAAGTTGCTACCGTGCCAGGAACAAAAAAGAGATGACCTTTCAGCTTGTGAGCCTTAATACTGGCATATGGGAGCATCCTGCTCTAAGATGCATTCAAAACAACTGCAAAGTTGTAGCCTTAAGCGTTCCAACTCTGCTGTGCTTTGAGTGATGGCTTTTGATTCCTGGCCTGTCCCTGGCATTGTCTAGTGTTTAGGCTTTTTTTTCTGCTGAAAATGAGAGCAGTTAAACTAGTAACTGTACATTTCTGCTTATTCTTTACTAGTTTTTGATGCTGTCTGAATGTGTGTTGTGATTTAACACTCCTGAGCACGTAGAGGCTGGACTGGTAGTGGTTGTTTAAGGCCATATCTGTTTGGATTCTGCTGGCATTTGTGTTCTGCAGGCATTTGTATGAGCGAGATCAAAAACCCTTTGGTAATCCCAGTTGATCAGAGCTGTCTGTGCCCTGTATTACATCTCCCTTATGAGGGCAAGAAAGGTGAAATTGGAATAATATTCTCTTCACTTCATTTTGTCCATTATGTCAGAAAGATGGACCCTGGCTGCATATGCCCTGCTTTGGTGTTTTTCTGAACTTTTTCACGAGAGAGATCTCTATGCTCCCTTTTTTCCTTCTTTTTTTTTTTTTATGCTTTCCTCCCTGATTCCATTTGCTGCTTGCATGGTTGTTCAAAAGAAAAACCAAAAGCCGTGTCAAGGTGTGCTGCATGAGGATTCCTTCTGCTTGACATCCTCAGGCCATGTCATAAAACCATGCAGCTGTTTTGTAGTGGCGTTTTCTCGTCTGCCAGATGTTATTCCCAATATCTACAGATAGCAAGTAGAGCAGGTTTCGGTGGTACATTCCCCGCTTTTCTTTGGTTTTCAGAGGAAGCCAGTTTCAAGGGGCAGTCCCTTCTCACTTAGTCCATGCCAGGCCTCAGGTCTTGAGGTGGAAGCAAGGTGGGAGCTGGTAGCACTGTATTCTCTGAGTATGTCCAACACCAGCAGAGAAGAGGTGAAAAAACCTGCTGACTTGGCATATAGCAGCTGGTGCCACTCCTTCAGCTCTCTTTGCTGTCCCTCTCGGCCCTGACCCTGGCAGAGGGTTCCGAGTTCCTCATCGTTAGAAGCTAACAACCATATGCAAAAGTACAGTTCTGAGCACATGGTCTGCACGTCTCGGAGGCGGAGTCTGAGAAAAGAAAAACGCCGGCTCAGTTATCTATTTCCAGAGAAAGTCAAGCTTTAGAATTGCATTTGATGACTCTTGAAATTCCCCTAAACTTCAATGTTACAAGAGTTTGCTAGAACTTCAACTTAGCACATGATACTGTTACACTGAGAAGAATTTTTTTTTCTTCAATGGAAACTTCTCTTCCTTCTCTGCCTCTAGGGAAACATTCTTTGGATAGCTTGAAGTAGTATGGAGAAGGACTTTCTGGAATTACACTGCACTAAGACTGCTGTATTTGTTGTGTTTAGGTCTGGGAATGGACCAATTGCTAGTCCTACATTGCCACATCATAGCCTTTATTAGTCTCCCAGGGGATTTCTTTTGCTGGTCTGCAAATGGGACTTTTTATTTCCTGTCTCAGATGTCCCAAATCAAGCTGGGAATAACTGATATTTGTCCTCTATCTGTTTGCCCCTCAAAGAACCCTCATTCTCCTTGAACAAATTCTCTTCTGCAATGTGTTTGAAGTCCTTCTCAAGAATGTTCTTTTGCTTTCTAGGTATGCATGCACCCCCATAATGTGCTTTCAGATGTAGTAAACTACACCTTATGGCTAATGGAGTGCTCCCACGCCTCAGGCTGCTGCCATGCTACCATGTTCTTCTCCATTTGCTTCTCCTTCCGTGCTGTCCTGGAGCTCTTTGACAGGCATGACGGCCTTCGGCGTCTGGTTAACCTGGTAAGGCTTGTAGTTTTATGTGGTGAACAGAGTTTTAGTGTCAGGTTTTGCACCCTTTACAGTGCAACTGTGGAGAGTTCTGTTCTTTGGTTTTGCTTGGATTTTTTTCCTCCGCAGTTCCCAAGAAATGCAGGAGTGGGGTGAGTTTTCTAAGCAACATACACGTGGATCCCTTTATCTCTATTATTGTTGTTATTGTTATTATTATTGTTATTGTCCAGAGACTTGCCACCCTTTCAGAGCTTTTTAGTGCAAGTCCTGGGTTAAGCAGTAATTATTCAAACAGTGGTGGCTTAGTGGTTGTTCAAATGTTTCTCACCGTTCCAGCCTTGTTCCAGGCGGGGTACAACTCTGTGTGTGCTGTGGTAACCACAGTACCTCATGAGCACAAATTATACCATTTATGTACAAAAGCTGGTATGTCTGCGTGGTATCGCTGTGCCGTCTGAATAGCTTGGGTTGTATCTAACTCCGGCACATCAGCACTGCAGGGTGCAACTACACTTTGTGTTCTGTAATATAATGCCTAATAGTATTAGGCACAACACTGCCTCCAGATCTACATTGATGTAACTTCTGGTTTTCTTTCTTCATAGATAGTGAAGGAGGGGGAATGGTTCTTTTTAGACTTAATATTAATTCAGGCAGATGGCGTTTTCTGTTCAGACAGCTTTTGTCAGCTCTCAGGAGTGTGCTTGTATGTCTTGTAGGGCAAAGTAAGTTTGTTTGGATTTAGTACAAGTGCAGCTGAGAATTGTAGGTGATTTTTTTTTTTCCTTTAAAGTGAGCTGATGAAACTTTTATTTTATTCCCCCCCCTTTTTCTGAAGATAAGCACTCTTGAGATCTTAAACCTGGAAGACCAAGGAGCCCTCTTGAGTGATGATGAAATCTTTGCTAGTCGCCAGACTGGGAAACACACCTGCATGGCCTTGCGTAGATACTTTGAGGCTCACCTTGCTATCAAACTTGAACAGGTGAAGCAGTCGCTCCAGCGCACTGAAGGTGGCATTCTTGTCCATCCGCAGCCCCCCTACAAGGTGAGTCATGTGTTGCAAGCTTTCGCAGTGACACAGTCACTGCATTTTTCAAGTGAATCCAAGCTGCAGGAGTATGTGGATGTCCTTTGAAACCAGTGGAATAACTAGGCAGCGTGACATTTATAGGAATAGGGATTTTTTTTATTTGTACTCTTTTCCTGCCTTGTGGAATGGCACTGCAATAGAAAAATATAGAAGAGCCTTTGAGGTTTGTCTGAACTACACTTGATTAAGATTACTGCTCATCTGCTGTGGTTCCCTTTCCATCTCTCAAAAACATAAGTTAAAGGCAGGTTATTTTTGATACTTGTGTGTTTTTCTATGCTTTTAATCTCTGAAAGGACTAAATCTGTATTTATAGAAAAGTGCATAATATTGAAAAACTTGGAAGTTTGATTTGATAATGACAACTCAACTGTGTCTTTTGGACACCATAGTTTTTAAGAATTACCTGGAAGATTCTTGTGTTGGCTATGACTTTTTTTTTTCCCCTACTTTCTCCTTGCAAAGTGACTAATTTTTTATTTATTTATTTTTTAAACTTAATTTTATAGCTGCTTGTTTTGGGGGAGCACATTCACCTGTGGTTTCTGGTTTAATTTGTGATGTTTTTCTAGAAGAGCTGAAATAAGAAAACATCAGGGTATTTTTTTTGCTTCTGCAAAAATCACTTATTTTAATTAACTAAAGAAATGTGTATAAATTGTTGCTGCCTTGTGTAATTCATAAAAAAAGTTATTGAAAGGCAAGCTTGTTAGGATTGTCCTTTTTTCTTTAGTATGTTTTGTAGTCAGAATTAGTGACTGAATATTTTTTGCAAACTTTTAAAATATTTAGCACAGATCTATTTTGAATGATGGTCTAGTAACTACTATATTAGTAGCTTAAAAGTAGAGTAGAATTTTAATTTTAATGTAACTTTTCTTCTTAAATTGGCCTAAGCCTTCTAGGACTGCGAAGAAACTTTAAGGTTGTTATTCTTAGGCTTATTATGGTATAGTACAGTGACAATTGCTGTATTCTTGTATAATTGGGGAATAAAACAGAAAGTAAACACTTAATCTGCAAGAAACAGTGCTAGTCTACTCTTTGTGGAAGCAGTTTTCAGTTAAATCCCAGCAGTGGGGGATTTGATGTGCAAGTTTGTAACCCTTGTGATCTCTTTCTAATGCCTCCATCTCACTTCCTTGCAGGCCTGTTCATATACTCATGAGCAGATCGTAGAGATGATGGAGTTCCTGATTGAATATGGTCCAGCACAGCTCTACTGGGAGCCAGCAGAGGTTTTTCTCAAATTGTCTTGCGTCCAACTCATGCTTCAGCTCATTTCAATAGCATGCAACTGGAAGACGTACTATGCAAGGTGAGCTGTTTGCTGTAGTACTGAATTTTAGTGCAATAAGTTGTGACTGTTGGGCAGAAGATTACATTTCTAGATTTTTCTACCTCTCTGATAGCATTTAAAACAGGCACGCGCTGGTTAGTGCTGGTAGGGCCTGTGCTGTGGCTACACAGTGCTTATGAAAGTTAACACCGTGGAAAGCAGGACTAAAATTCGGAGGTAGAGAGAGGGATGACATGACATTTCTGAAGAGCCAAAATGCCTCAGGCCTTTGATTTCTGAAAAATCAGCATCATAGTAGAGCTTAATCACAATTCTGTGCCACTTTCTGTCTGTTGCTAAATTTATTTACCTTTTTGTTAGAGAAAGAGTAGAAAACCTGCAAAGTAGAGGGTAAAATCGAGATGTAACTTAATACTGGAAAGAGGTGGAATGTCTGTTTGGATGTATAATAAGCTTAGCTGCCTGTGATTCTGTGACTCAAAAGAGGACACTGTATCGCTTTGTTGATTTGTTGGTATTTGAAGTTTACTGAGCAGATATAACTGAATGAAGTTGTGTGAATATGCAACAAGCCAGCATTTGAGAGAGGAAAAAGACTGCAGATTGTTACTGTGTATTGCTCAAATACATGTCCCTAGATGATACACCACCAGCTGTTAAACTCAACACGTTGGTAAAGGGGTTCACCTGATCATGCAACTTCTAAGTTTCTCTCTTGTCTTGGCCGCAGACAAGCTGTGGGGGCACCATGATATTCTGTTACCTTCCTGTGGCACCTCTTGCCCCCACCTCCCTACCCCCAAAAAATCTGCAACATCTTTATTCTTAAAAAAGAAAGGGATCTGTCACCAGGCTCTGATAGAATACCATTAGGAACCTGTCCCCCGTTCAAAGGAGGATGGGTGCAAAGTTCCAGCCTCTGTTCATCCTAATGACCATCTGATCCCCAAAGTGAAGCTGTAATCCTCTCTAGAGATATGTTCACAGATGAGTCACTGTCTGCTATAACTAGTTGTCATCAGCGGTGTTCTTGTCACCAGGACTCCCTCCTTATTTCTGCTGCCTGCAGGAACTCCTTGCCTAACTTAAAAGCCTTTGAAATCTGTTTCTCTTCTGCAATCCCCTGCCACCCTCTCTTCTCTCTCAGGTTGCACTCTCCTGGGTAGTTTCTGTTCTCCTGTTTCTTGCTTTTTGCAGCTGTTTCCTAATTGCTACCTGGGTTAACTCCTACCTTTCCATACAGGCTTACAAACCTTCCCCCCTTTTCTTGCTTTGTTCTGCTCTTCCACCTCTTGCTTAACAGCCCTTTTCATCTTCCACACACCTGTGTTTCTCTTAAACTGGTGCATAAGTTGATGCCTTATTCACTATTACAATTGTCTGTTTTACTGCTGAACAGTTTCCCTTTATTTCAGAAAAACTTCTTTCCTAGTTGACCGGTGACAGAGTATTTTAGACAGCAGTGTTTCCCAACTAAGATGTAGAGTTAAATTAGATGTAGAAGCTTAATTTAGAATGCTTTTTTGGATATGCCTTAACATTCTTATTTTTATAAACACAAAATTACAGTCATTTTAGGAGCCTGTGGGCAGTGTGGAATAAATGTTGACAGACTGCAGGCAATGGTGTGCATGTGAGCACTGCCTTCTGTGGAGAACAGCCCTTTGAGTGGAACATTCTAAAATCCAAAGGCGTCATCGAATCCATTATATGTGACTGATTTATGCCTGTTTGTTGGAGTAGAGTAGACTGAATACTATTTTATGTTGTTGAACCAACACATATGTACATCTCTAAGAAGTTCTTCTGTCGTTGTCTTCCAGGAATGACACAGTACGATATGCTTTGGATGTACTAGCCATCCTGACTGTGGTTCCTAAAATCCAGTTGCAGCTGGCAGAACCTGTGGATGTGTTAGACGAAGCTGGATCCACTGTTTCCACTGTGGGTAAGCTGAAATATGGTCCTGATGATTTACACACTTATCAGTTGTCTTCTACTACATGATTTTTCAGCTGGCTGTTTCTCACCTACAGTGAGACAAGCGTTAAAATAATTCACGTATTCAGAGTTATTGTCAGGGATGCAAATAAACGGGAGAGTAGACTGTGATTAAAATTGTGTCATGGTTAGCACTGTGGTTGGATTACAGATTTGAAGGCGTGGTCTTTGACTTGCACTTGTTTTCAAGAGCTCATTAAATACAGGTGGAGGCAAATCTACTTTTGTAATGGGACTATTAGGTTCCCTCAACTTCCCAGAAATTTAGATCTCCTGGGGATTTGGCATTTGAGAATATGGGAGAGGAACAATTATTGCTGTTCGAGTTATGCTCTAACTGGCTACCTGCAGATTCAGTGCAAATGAATGAGATTAGACTGGATCAGATTTAAGGCTTATGCATTAACTGGGGCCTGACTTTTTTTTTTTCTTAAGAAAAGAAAAAACCCGAAGTTTAATTTTTGCCTGACTCCTTTTGGAAGCTGTGATACGTTTTATTTTATTCCCTTCATAACGTAGTCCCCTTCCTGCCTCTCTGTTTTCACTTTGTCAATATTTATATAAGAGAGTTGCTTTCTGCAGTAAGAATCAGAGGCATGCTTATGCATCTTTCTCTGTGTCAAGTATCTCAGATTTTACATTCCTGGGCCAATCTTCTCTGAAAGATCGTTTGACGCTCTACTTACTGATGATGAAGTGGAGGAGCATCAGCATAGGAAAATATTTTGCCAAGGAGGTAGAAGAATATGTCTTACACTAGTTAGCAGAACTTCAGAAATTCCCAGAAAGAAGAGGATTACCTATTTTCCTCAAATTTGTTGAAGACTCTCTTATTTGTCTGATGAACCGTGTAAGATACGTTTTTAGAGTACTAAATAAACTATTTCTCTCCCTCACTAGGTATTAGCATCATCCTTGGAGTTGCTGAGGGTGAATTTTTCATCCATGATGCCGAGATTCAGAAATCAGCCCTTCAGATCATCATCAATTGTGTATGTGGCCCAGATAATCGGATCTCCAGTATTGGCAAATTCATCTCTGGAACTCCTCGGCGAAAGCTTCCTCAGGCCCCCAAGAGCAGTGAGCACACATTAGCTAAGATGTGGAATGTGGTACAGTCCAACAATGGCATCAAAGTGCTGCTGTCATTGCTGTCTATAAAGATGCCGATCACAGACGCAGATCAGATCCGAGCATTAGCCTGCAAAGCCTTGGTGGGCCTCTCGCGCAGCAGTACTGTCCGGCAGATTATCAGCAAGCTCCCCCTCTTTAGCAGCTGTCAAATTCAGCAGCTGATGAAAGAGCCGGTGCTTCAGGATAAGCGCAGCGAGCATGTGAAGTTCTGCAAATATGCTGCTGAGCTGATAGAGCGTGTCTCGGGGAAGCCATTGCTGATTGGCACAGATGTCTCTCTGGCTCGGTTGCAGAAAGCGGATGTGGTGGCCCAGTCAAGGATCACGTTTCCTGAGAAGGAGTTGCTGCTCCTGATTCGGAACCATCTCATCTCTAAGGGCCTAGGAGAAACTGCATCTGTCCTTACTAAAGAGGCTGACCTACCTATGACTGCAGCATCTCATTCATCTGCCTTCACCCCTGTTGCGGCTGCTGCCTCTCCTGTGACCCTGCCTCGCACTCCTCGCATAGCTAACGGCATCTCAGCCCGTTTGAGTAGCCACACTTCTGTAGGTTCCACTACCACCTCTGTCCATGCTCAGGCAAGGCCGTCTGCATCCCAAGGTCCGCTTGCCCTTCCAGGCCCTTCTTATGCCAGCAGCTCTCCTCTGATTGGCAGGATTAGCTTTGTCAGGGAGAGGCCATCTCCCTGCAACGGCAGAAAAATCAGAGTGTTGCGACAAAAATCGGACCATGGCGCCTACAGCCAGAGCCCAGCTATCAAAAAGCAGCTGGACAGACACCTTCCTTCCCCACCTACGCTGGACAGTATAATCACAGAGTACCTTAGGGAGCAGCATGCCCGCTGCAAGAACCCTGTTGCCACGTGTCCCCCTTTCTCTCTCTTTACTCCCCACCAGTGTCCTGAGCCAAAACAGAGGCGCCAAGCGCCAACTAACTTTACCTCACGGCTGACCCGCAGGGCAGCCTTTCCGAAGTACGGAGGGGTGGATGGTGGCTGCTTTGATAGACACCTTATATTTAGCAGGTAAGGAAGAAAAATGTTTCTTGATCCCTGTCAGGATGCGCCAAAAAGCCTTACCTGGATTTAGGCTGTGCAGTCCCACAGCAGAGTATCCTTGGAAAGGAAAGTGTTCTAATTCAACAGTGACAAGTGGGAGAGCCTTGAAAGGCATTTTTAGAAGTTGTTCTGTTTCTCTTGTTCTTAGCACTGACCCTTAGTATGTAAAGCACACTTTATTTTCAGTATCATGTTAATTCGTTAGCAACATTGACTAATGAAGCTCATAGCTCTTTGTTCTCCTTTGGAAGGTAAGTAGGTAACACCAGTTTTACATAAGAGTGTAGCACAGCCTTGCGGATGGTTGGCTGACAGATGCAGGATGGCGGAATCCACATTTTGCTCTTTCAGCTGAATCCACAGCACTGCAAGTTGCTAGCCTTTTTATGTGGTCTTTCTTTGCTGAGGTTAAATTGGAAGATGATGTAAAGTTTATAAAAATAAAGATGACACGTAAATGAAAGCATCTTCACAATGAAACCAGTATCACCTTGGGAAATTATGATGACAGGAGGTTATTTGGCTGATGTGCCATGCCTTCTTGTGTTGAGTGTGTTTCAGAACCGCTAGAAAATTTTTTGCGAGCTGTCAGTACTTATCCAGGTGATGGCATTGCAAGGTTTTCCGTCAATCCAACTTTGAAGACGGACTCCAACTGCTTCATTTTAATGATGTGCTTTAACAGAAGTACTTAATAGTGCAAAAGAAACCCCAAAACTTTGCAAACTCTGTTGTAACATACTCACTTGAGCGCTAGTCTTACAATTGACAATTAGCTTGTCCTAGAAGGAAAGCTATAACCTGTACCTACATGGTTTTTAAGGACTGGATTTAATATCATTGCACAGCATTTCAGTTTTGCATTTCTTCTCTCCTGGATGACCCTTGTATTTCTGCCTTCTCTAGGTTCCGTCCGATTTCTGTGTTCAGGGAAGCAAATGAGGATGAGAGTGGCTTTACCTGTTGCGCGTTTTCTGCAAGAGAACGATTCTTAATGCTGGGTACTTGCACAGGGCAGTTGAAACTCTATAATGTATTCAGTGGACAGGAAGAGGCCAGTTACAACTGCCATAACTCTGCCATCACGCACCTTGAGCCATCCAGGGTAGGTAATCAGAGACCCCTTCTTAGTTTTAGTAGTTCTCACAGACTAAGCCCTGGTATGTTTTGGGCCTGTCTGGATAATTTGCATCCAAAATGCATCTACTGGCTGGCCTGCAATGCCTGTCATTAAAGTACTTGTAATAATTACATACTCCCTCTCTGTGAGTTCTACAATCATTTTTTTCTCCCCAAGGTAATAGAGAAGATGCACGGTGGCTGTGTACCTTCATAAGTAATGAATATGTATGTCCAGAAGTGGAAAAATGCTTAAACTGACCATGTATTTAAGATAAATGTGAGATAAGATATCAGAGTTTATGTAACTTCCCTTTGTTGGAGAAAGAAATCTTTTGGGGGATGATTCTAGGAAGAAATAAAAGTTAACTGATTTATAAGCAGAGTGAGCTCCACTCACAGGGCATCAAAATTCAGGCATGGATTATCCTGATTTTTCTCTGCTATTAACATCATAAATCGTTCCCATTGTTAGCTGGTTTTGTCTGCCAAGGGCTCTTTATACTATACATAGTATTAGATACTTATACTTTATCCCCACAGGAGTAGTTTAATAACCACAAAATCTGCTGTAGTTCCTAAATTCATCTTGTAAGCGTAAGTTAAAGTGTACAGGTAAAATGATAACCTCTGTTTTCCCTGGTATTCTTTTCCCTTCCACTCCTATCTGGCAATACAGGATGGATCTTTATTGCTGACATCTGCTACGTGGAGCCAACCTCTGTCTGCATTGTGGGGAATGAAGTCTGTCTTTGATATGAAGTAGGTATACTCTGATCCAGCTGTGGGGTATGTTGCAGTTAGAACCACTCAATATAGGCAGAAGAAACCCTAACAACAAGCTCTATGAAAGTACAGCACAGCTCTCACAATCTCTTGTGGAAAAATAAAATGTGCTCCCTTTCTTATGTTTAATATCTTCCCTATTTTATTGGGTACAGACAGCTTTGCTAAATTCGACCTACCTAAAGTCCTATTTAATGCAAGATAGATCAGTAAAATCACTGTTGTCCCTGAAGGCAAAGAAATATGTTTGTATTTTTATTCTCGTGTTTGTAAACTATGTTGACAATCTTTTCTGTAGCCAGTTACAGAATTTTACTAGTATGGTGATTTGCATGGTGAAATTGTCAGATGCTGCATACAAGCTATTTCAGACCTGGATAGAGCTATTTAAAATTTATTTCAGTATTTACAGTTTTTTCTTTCCATAAAAAATGGGTGGAAGGCTTTTCTTCCTTTTTTTTAAAGGTTTGACTGTTGTCTACCTTGGTTGGAAGCAACAGTTTTGGTGTGATCTGTTCTAGGTCAGCTAGAGGGCATTCTTCAGATAAAAAGTTTAACGTGCCTCAGGTCTGCATGTGTGTTTGAACGTTCATGATGCCATTCATTACCTGCTTCTTTAAATAGTCTTATGTTTATGGCAGACCCTGTTGATGACAAGTCTGTGAATTTGCTGCTTGTGGGGTTTTTTCACTGGTCTGCTGTAAAGGCTGTGCCTATAATAGATATTTTCCTGCAAATGCCAGTGGAGCGTTTTAGCATTGTAGTATGCCATGGTCAATGGTGAAGTAAAGTCTTTCCTACATTTTTAGTTTTCTGCATTGTTGAAACCTCTGCTGGAGGTGTTGGGGTAGTGTTTGGTTCACACAGGTGGTTTGAATCTGCAGTTCCTTGACTTCCTTTCTGATTCTACAGGCATTCCTTCCCTGATGACCACTATGTGGAATTCAGCAAGCACTCTCAGGACAGGGTCATTGGCACAAAAGGAGACATTGCCCATGTAAGTACCAGTAAAGGTCAGGGTTGTGGAGCTGTGACAAGAATATAATTCTTCACAGGACATTAACAGATCTGGGTGCTGTGATGCTCTGTAACTGATGAGCTAAGTGGCTTTAGAGGAAAAGCTTTGAAAGCGTCAAATAACTTCTCAGTAGCTCAGTCAACAGCTGTGGGAAATGCCCTATTAAAAGTGTCCTTAAAAGCATCCTCCTTTTGCTCCCCCAGATTTGCAGCTTGCTTTTGGGTAATTTAATTTTACTAATATATTTTCAGAGAATGGAATTGTGTTTTGTATGAATACCTGCAAATTTGACAGACACAGGCTTCAGAGTGCTTCTGCTTCTTCTCAGTGTTAATATGCATTGCTTATAGGCACTGTCTCTTTTGAAAGAGTATTTGCATAAAAAACTGTCATAAAACATAACTTACTCAAATTATTTATGATTTTACTTAATTCAGTGATTTGTTTAAGCAAACTACCCATTCCTGCCAAGTTTTTAACTTGGATTTATCTGGAAGTCAGATCAGTTTGTGTATGGTGTTTATCTGGTAAACAGATTTGTTTTCCGATTCTAGAGGATTTTTTCCTCTCTAAGTTTGAAAGTGAGCTGGTCTCTGAGGGACGTTACAGATCAAATTTATCTGAGAAGATGGTCATAAACCCTTCGTACTAATTAAAGCGCTTTTTATCTTCCAACAGTTTGTTGGGGCAAAGCTCAGAAAGTTGCCTTTCCATGTAAATGCCAGGAATTTTAACTCCTTTTCTATAGTTTCTGGCTTTTTTTCCCCTCACTGTGTGCTTTGGAGTTTTCATGTTTGTAAATACCATCTGCTCTGAAAGCAGCTCCGTTTCTGAAACACTTTCTGGCTAAGTGGTACCTTGTGACTGCAGCTTCACAGCCGGCTTTTCATAATGGAGTTAGTTTCTTTGGAACTAATCATAACCATATTGAAATGTATCAGCGAACCTGCAGTAAACGAAATACTGCCAAAACATGTTGTGAGATTTGGTTCTAGCTGTGGAAAAACTATTGCAGGACTGGTAGGAAGAGTTATCTTTGGAATGCTCTCCCTTGAAATGGAAAAGCAAAATGGCAAATGGGGTGATTCTGGAAACAATTTAGAAGGGGGAACATGGGGTGATCTTAGGCACAGGTATATTACAAATTGTGACTAATCTTTCTTTTTCTTTTTAATCTAAAAGATCTATGATATTCAGACTGGCAACAAGCTATTGACTCTGTTTAACCCAGATCTTGCCAACAACTACAAGAAGAACTGTGCCACTTTTAACCCCACTGATGACCTTGTCCTAAATGATGGTGTCCTCTGGGATGTTAGATCAGCACAAGCCATCCACAAGTTTGACAAATTCAACATGACCATCAGTGGTGTTTTCCATCCCAATGGGCTAGAGGTCATAGTCAACACAGAAATTGTATCCTTTGGCCACTGTGGTAACTGGTGTGCTGGGACCTAAAGAATTTGTATTGATAAACAAGTAGCTGCTTGCAGAAGTTGTATTAATGGTCTGCTGTGTTACATGTTATATATGGTAACAACAGTTTTTGTCTGTGAATCAAATGAGTAGGTACTGTCAGACAGCTAGCTGATTTAAATCTAGATTCTGCCTCTGATATGGCCTAGAGGAAATACCTAACACGCAGAGCAAGAGGGATTTTCTTCTCTAATATACTCTGTGGTACCTCTGCTCTCTTCCCATCCCTTACCAAGGTCAACCTTGAAGCTCTGCAGTAACCTCTCATCACCGGGAATGACATACTGAGTATGAGCTTCTTTATTTTGAACACATGGAAGGGATTGTGGTGCTAGAATCTGACTCTGGTTCTGTCATATTTGCAAGAGGCTGGCAATGAGGTTTCTTGAATGCAGTTAATCAGTTGTTTGCCATTGTGTTGAAATAGAAACTTTCAATTGTTGCTCCTTAGCCTGTGTTTTTTCAGTGGGACCTCCGAACTTTCCATTTGTTACACACAGTACCAGCACTGGATCAGTGTCGTGTGGTCTTCAACTATACTGGCACAGTTATGTATGGAGGTAGGACTTCTCAGTCTTATATTACTTTCCTTGGTCACCTCTGGTTTGAGATAAGTAGGTGCTTGTTCAGTGAAACTGGAAGCTTCAGAGGGTCTGTCTAACTCCAGGCCTTCCTGGCATGTGCGAACTGGAATTTTTTCGGGATGTTTATGGTACACGTATTGCTGACAAAGACAGTTTTCTCTAACATCAGCAATATCACAACTCATTTGTGAGATTAAAGATCCACCTATTGAAAAAGAAAATGTGTATAACAGCAGATCTGACGATACTTGAGAAAATATTTTTGTCTTCTGTATTAAGTTTCAATGATCTGCGGTATTAATAAAGGTAGCTCTGGAAGAGTAGATACTAAATGGGTCTTGCCGAGCTATTAAATAAAAAGAAAATTCATGTCAGAGTCTGATTTGATCTTAAGTTGATTAATGCTAGTGATGAATGGAAGGTGTATTTGTGGAATAATATTTCCTTGTATCAGCTATGTTGCAGGCAGATGATGAAGATGACCTTCTGGAGGAGAGAATGAGAAGTCCCTTTGGCTCTTCTTTCAGGACATTTAATGCAACTGATTATAAGCCTATAGGTAAGAGTAAGAGAGGAGCAAGTAGCTTGGTCTGGAGGTTTGAATGTAAAGTTCTGCTTAGTAACGTTCACTTCCTCCTCTCCTTTACATGTGTGGTAAAACAAATTCTGCTACGATCTGTTCTGATTGAAGCACAAGAGTTGGGTTTAACACTGAAATAGGTTCAAGTATCATATCCTGTTCGGTGTGTGATTGCAGTTCTGGCATTATTTTCCTTTCCTCTTTCCAAGTAGGGCATAATCTGAGATAGTAGGTCATTTGGCCAAGATGTCATTGGGCTCATTTCAGGAAGGGCTGGTTTTTTTTGAGGGGGGGAGGGTTGTTGGTGGTTGGTTTTTTGTTTATTTGGTGGTGGTTTTTTTTTCATTTTACTTTTGTTTTCCTTTTCCCAGCAGCATTTCCCCCTGCTGGTAGTTCAAAATACTCTCAGTTTGGCTGCTAGCTTGCAAAGCTGCTGGAGCTAAGCTAATGTGGGGTTTGATATTGAGAGGAGGCGTGGCTCAACTCAGTGCCTTGGTTGCCACCTATCCTGGAAAATCATCTGTTTTTTACTGTGCTTAGAGAAGCCAAAAATATTATCAAGGGAGGAGGCACTGTGCAGAGCAGGTTAAGAACTTACCTGGCTATTTTTTCTGACAGTCTCCAACATTTCTCTTCTTTATTACAGGTTGAATTAGTAACAAATGTTCATTTCACTTTTAGTTCAGCTGTTTTTTCTTGTCCTCACATTTTATTATCTGCTTTTAGACACATATATACTATAGTAGTAATATGCAATTAACCACTGAGTTTGTTTTGTGATGTTTTCCAGCTACGATAGATGTCAAGCGGAATATCTTTGACTTGTGCACAGACAGCAAGGACTGCTATCTAGCTGTCATTGAGGTAAAGGAGCTAAGAATAAACTCTTGATTCTCTGTAGCTGTGGTTTGAGTGCAATGTCTTTTGTTTCTTTTTAAAACCTTCAGAAGTGGTGATTCTAGAGTTGCTACTGTTGTTCATGTCCTAAGCAGTGGTGGTGTTTCAATGACGGTAAAGATGCTGTCAGTTTTTTGCTGTCCACGCACAGCAGTCTTGTTTTTCTGCCTCTAATTCCTTAAACTTCTAAACTCATTTGCCTCTCTTCTTCAAACACTTCACACTATAAAATGTGCAGAGGCTTTCCCTCTCATAAGCATAGAGAGAAATGAATATTTTCCTATTTATAGCAATAATTTCCTATTAAAATTTGCATTGTATCGAATAACTGGGAAATGAAATCTTCCTGGGGCTTTCCATGGAGCTTTTCTGTGAATCACTCTTACTGGTTTTTTTCACTTGTCTTCGTAGCAAAATCCCAGAAACTAAGGGTCTGAAGCAAAAATTACTGAGCAAAACTCCTGGTTTGTTAGGGGGAAGTAAAATCAAACTAATAGGTCCAGTTCTTTGTCCAATAATATGTTGTCAGTACCCAGTTTCTTGAACCTGACTATGTACTTGTAGTCACTAATTTAAAATCCAGTCAACTTAGTATTCTGTGAACCACTGATTCTTACAGGCCAAAAAAGGCAGTAAAGAATTTGTAGTAGGGCAAGCTTCATGTTTAACTACTGAAGTTGGAGTTGTTAAGGTTGTGAGGCCAAGATATGAAAATTTTCTTTTAGAGGAGTCATTGGAAGTGTTACTTCAGTGCACGTGGCAGCAGTGGTTGCTGGGGCGTCAGACTGCTGTCTTCCGGAACCTCTTGCTATATGACTGCATTTCGCATTCTCTCAGGGCACATGGTTCAATGATATGATAGGGAGGCAAATTTGAAAGGAAGTAGTGTGGGGTTAGGTGAGAGCTAACCCAAAGCATGTTAAGGATCCAGTACAGGTGTTAGGTTTACTAATAAGAGCGTAACTTGCGGATGACAGAAGCAGAAAGTAGATATTTACATCATTCCTGGGCTGGTCCTTGAAACCAAAAAGACTTGGGTTTAGTGCTAGTTGTACTGCTGCTAGTCAATGGGAGGGAAGGATTTTGGTAATGTTTCTGTAATTGAGATCAGTTAAAGCACTGAATATGAACCCTGAGCTTAATTCCTGGGGCTAACTGCTGTGTGGGCATCTCCCCTTCAGAATCAAGGCAGCATGGATGCCATGAACATGGATACAGTTTGCAGACTATATGAAGTGGGCAGGCAGCGTTTGGCAGAAGATGAAGAGGATGAAGAAGAAGATCAGGTGAGAAGTATAGCATTAACCTGGTTCTTCAAGAGAAGCTGTTAGCCATCTACATGTGAGAGGCTGCAAGTGTTCATTTATTACCCATAAAGTACAGATGCCTTGTTTGGTCTCACCTAGCGTGAAGTAGATTACTGTCAGTGTAAACTAAGACTATCTACGCAGAACCTGTCTGAACAGTAACTTTGTGCGCTGTAAACCAACATGATAATTTATAATTTATTTATTAATTTCCCTAAGTGTTTCAATCTTGATCAGAAACTTTGCTGTTTATTCTGCTTGGGTTTTTTTAAATATTTTGACACCCAGCAGAGACAGAGCATTAGAGGTTTTCCTTTTTTTGATTCCAAGTCTCATATTTGGGCATAACTTGTCACCAATTTCTGAATGAGACACACCTTGTGACTAATGCAGTGAAACTTCTACATAGCAAAATGTTTTAAGAATTTTAAAGTAAGCTGTAGGTTTGCATTGGGATGTGTTGGTTTTCCGTCTCAGATCAGCCATTTGATCTCTATCAACTTGACGAAAGAGCTAAGAACTGCAGTTAAGTGCTCCTCAGGGTGCAGTCGGTAGAATACGCAGTAGCATACAATACTTACTGCAGTACAATGAGAATTTAAGACAAAATTTTAGCTTTTTGGGTGTCAGGTTTTGGTTGTGTTTTTTTTT
>VYZM01024113.1:8116-33474 GCA_013398915.1 Dromas ardeola | reverse complement strand
TTTTTTTTTTTTTGAACAGGCAAAGACCTTATGCTTCAATTCCCTAAAGATTTTAAATCCATTATTCTCTGCTCTTTGGTGTTTGCCTTTTAGTAAATCATATGTTTGTATCTCCTGTGAGAAAAGCTGACTTCACCTTTTTCCAAAGAATGCCAGAAGGTAATATTTTGGTGGGGTTTTTTTTCAGACTGTGTGGAAAGCTGGAATTCCGATACCCTTTCTGTCTCTGAATCTTCCTGTTGCTAGGTTAAAACTTTTACTTTCCAGTTCAGAAGACTGGATAGCAGATCCCAGGAAAGTGTAATTTTCTTTGCAGTTGGTTGTTATTATTACAGTTTCACTGTAATTCTGAAGATAAAGCAGTAGTTCTGTTTTGCGTACACAGTTTGTTCTGTCTTCTCAATGTGACGAGGTTGCAGTTGGCGTTTTTAGGAAATCATTGGTCACTGTTTCTATCCCTAGATTGGATGGATTCAGTTTAGGAACTGGATGGATTCAGTTTAGGATGGGTGAAGAGTAAGAATTCCTTAGGAACCAAGGGGGGGAGAAATTTCTGTTCCTTTCAAAGTGTTTCTGCTTTCATCCAGTGCTTGCCTCAGGCAATGGTTTCTATTTTTGTCTCTGCTTCCACTGTTTTTTGTTCACATCCAGTATATTTTAGTAAGGTTATTCACATTTTCTTTATAAAAATCTCAAAAAAAATGTTTGTAGCAGAAATTGATTTTGCATTGTGCAATGATTAACTGGCAGCTATGAAGACACTGTTTTGCGATATCACTGGTAAGTGTTGACTTAAGTGGAGATCTCTATTTGTATAGAGGACGCAGTCTGAATGCTGTTGGTTCCAGGCTGTACCACTAGGTACCAAGCAGAGATAAGGTATCTGTCATCCATCAAATGTGATTGGGGACACTTCTTGTCTTACAAACAGAGGTGGCCCCCGGCAGAATTTAAGTATGCGAAAAGCTTTTCTGTAAAGCTTATTGAGTATTCAAAGCAAGCTGCTCAGGGATTGATTTGCAAGCTAAGAGTGGCTACTTGGTACTGCATAGTTGCTGCTTTTTATGGTCGTCATTTCTGGGGTGTATAGATGTTTCCTAGATAGTAACTTTTAGGGATGGTTACAATCAAGTTTCTTTAGTAAGAGAGATTTGTTTTTAACATAAACAACACTTACGAACCCAAATTCAATTCAATCTATATATATTAAGCAAAACATTAACTTTCTCTCTGTCCCGTAGCTGTTCACTGCTGTTCCTCCAGGTTTTTTCTAGTCTTAGGCTTACAAAATACAGCTTTTGTCTCCATAGAGACATCCAGCATTGAGCTAGAATGAGTAGAGGTTTTTCCAGAATAAAGATGGAATCTCTCTGGCACACTTGTCTGTTAAGGCCAACAAAAGTAATTTGTTTCCTGATGAACAGGAGTTTTCTGTGTATGCATATTCTCACACATAGGTAGGTATTTACTACTTGCCTAGACAGTTTCTGTGATTTAGGCTTTGAAAAATTGGAAATAAACTTTCAAACTTGTTGGGACTTATCACAGATATTCTGGCTAAGGGGTGATGCTTCTGATCTCTTTCATGAAAGTGGTGGGGGAGGAAATCCATGTGAATTGACATTACGCTGATGTCTATTTGTTTTAGAGCTGATATTAATCTGTTTGGCTCCTGTATCTTCACACCTTCATTTTATGCATATATATATTTTTGGATATGATCTACATGGGTCCACGAGTACAGATTTTTGCCCCTGCAGAAAGTAGTAAGTACTCAAATAGAGCATATTTGATGCGTAAGCCTTGCTTGGAAGCCATGTGATGCAGAATAAAACTGCTTTAAAAATTGTGCTTCAGACAAGTTAAAAACTATGGAGAAAAATATTTGCCTGACATTTTTTACTTTAAATTTTGCCGCCTCATGATGTCATTTTTGACAAGTGTCAACTGGTGGATCTGCGACAGATTTTTGAAAAGCAAAAGACTGAGGGTAAAATGAACCTAACAGGGCTGTAGATATCTTTCAATTCCTTCTCTCATTTAAGTGAAGAAACAAAACCACTACATTGCTCACCCTTTCTCAAGCCAAACCTTGTGAAATCAACACATAAATTACCCTCAAATTAAATGACCAGGCTGACTTAGCTGGGTTGTGCATGGTACTGCTGCAGTACATGTTTATGGTTTTGTTTGAAATACTTGAGAATAGCACTACTGCTGTAGCCGAGTTCTTCCTCGGCTGTTATACTAGCCTTTCACAGGAGATCTCTGGAAAGCTGCCTTTTCCTAGTTATGGCCAGTAATCCAGAGTTGTCAAGCCTTGTTAAACAGAACAAATGCGATACGGATATTGATACTCTGTGGTCTGTACTTACTACGATAACTGAGGGAAAGTGAAGATGTAACATGCTTAGCAAGAGGCAGTTTGTGAGCTTTTTTTGTTGGATGTGTTAATCCAAAAATACTAGTCACTCTGCCTTGAACTTCCGTGAGTTTTGTGTATTATTTCACTGCTGGCTGAGTATCTAAACAGGTCCATCAATGACTGAGTGTCTTTCTCTCAAGCATTTGCATAACTGTTCAGTCTATGTGGAAATAGGCAGAGTTTCCTATTCTTCAGTCCTGCAGCAAGATCCTCCTCTTCCTCCTGTATTTGCCACTGTTTTGATACGCTTCTTGAGAGTTAGACTTAGCAAAAGTCAGATGGGTATCGAGCTACTGGTGCAAATGCTGGGCCGTCTTTTGGTTGTTAGCTTGCTTAATTCTTATTTATTTCCATTTCTTGGCTGATTAATATCCCCTGTTCCGTTCAGTAATCTACTGTCTTCTGTAGTGAGACAGACCAGGAATTTCATAGGAAATGGTGCAAAGGAAAGTGAACGTACTGATCTGGCCTAGAAATGGCGCATGGCGTTGCCATGGGCTAGAAAAGACGACTGCAGAAATATTAAGTGATCAGAAAAGCTAAAACCAAGGGAACTGGCTGACCACAGAGTAGACTCCAAACTGTGAGACTTAAGTCTAGATGACGTCATCTTCTGAGTGGTTACAGGACTTTCAGTCTGTGCAT
This sequence comes from Dromas ardeola, assembly GCA_013398915.1. Taxonomy (NCBI): domain Eukaryota; kingdom Metazoa; phylum Chordata; class Aves; order Charadriiformes; family Dromadidae; genus Dromas; species Dromas ardeola. Next base: position 30,404 of record VYZM01024113.1, on the reverse strand, counting down.
TCTTACCTCTTTATTTTAGTTTTTCTTTCCGTATTAGTTCTTTAAGGCCTGTTTTTTCTCTCTGTGGTACATACGGATGATGTTGCACCTGTGAGGCTGAAGTAGTATTCTCAGTTACTGTCATGTTCAGAGAGATCTATGGCTTCAGCAGCAGATTGCTTCACCTAGCTGTCCCTGTCCTATAAAGTGTGTTCTACTTCTTTTGCCAGAACTGAAGAACTGTTAATTATCCTGCAGTGCTTCTGGGCTATCGAAATGGTGATGGTAGGTGTGTAATTTGTCTTTTTGCATTGGTTTAGAAAATTCTAGGTGATGTGAAATGAAAGCTTTGGAGATAAGGCAATAACGACTCAAAAGACAATCACTATTCTAACATGTAGTTTAGCCGGGATGGGGAATGTTTTTCCTCAGCTTTCTGTGCGGTCTTTGTGATCCCAGTTTCTACTTTTATTTTAGGACTCTCCCCCTGTCAGCCTGCAACAGCAATTCCCCTGTACTTTTATTGCTGTTGGTTTGATATAGGTTTGTTTTCATGCGGATACTTATTTGCTGGGGGGAAAAAACCCACAAACTTTAATCTGTATTGGCACGTGTATTTGGGAACCATCAGACCATGGTGGCTCTTTGTCACTACAAGCTGCCTAGGCATGACCCTAAGTTTTTCAGGAACTGTTCCTGTAATGTTTGAAGATATGTTGTCGTTTTCGTGTTTGTTTTTTTTTTTAAATCTTGCTTAACATGAAATGTTTTACGGGGTAATAGCTGGGAACAAGTATTTTCAGACAAATGTCTCAACTGATAAAAATATACATGTGTTTATTGCACACCTTAATAGGAATCCTTGAATTTAGTTGCAGCCGGGGTGGCTAAGTAACGAGTGCTTTCCATCCTGTTTACAGAACAGACACGTCTTTTGAACAGGCATCCTCCAAAAGAGGTATTTTTAAAAAAAAAAAAAAAAAGCTTTCCCAGTACCTGTACTTACCACTTTTTTAGATAGTAGCAAATGACCGTGACTGCTTCAACCTATGCTGCTGTTCCAGAATCTAGTTTCACTAGCTATGAGTTAGTGCAAACAGAGGAGATTCTTGGAAAGACAAAAATAATTTGAATTTTCAGAAGGCTAGACCTAGTATTATGGAGTAAAACAGCTTCAGCGGAGATAAAAGCATATTCTGCCTGTTCGGTGACAGAAATCAAAGGTTGACTTCCTCTCACCTAACACATCTTTCTAGAATTCGCAGAGTATCTGGGATCCAAGAAAATAAAAGCTGCCTCAGCTGTGATGAGAAATGACAGTCAGAAGCTTGAGGAAAAAAAAAATGAACAAATTCTCATCCATAGAGGGAGAGGTCATTTACCTGCCAGATTTTGAAATTCCTTTACACTGTATTGGTTTTTGTCGTGCAATTAAAGGAATGGGCTTGTTTTTGTGATTTGAGAGTGTGAGATCAGTGAGAGGAAGGAAGAGAAGCAGATTCAGAAATTGCACCTAGTTCTGGACTCCTTATATTATTTCTGAGCCCTACAGCCCACAGAATATAATAGTCACAATTTTATCCCTAGCATTAAGGAATATATCAACTGTGAAGTGATAATTTGTGCGTGCCTCGAAGAGGACAGTGACTCTGAAGTTTGATTATCATCAGGTACATACAATCACGTTTCAATGAAAACATTTCTTAGGCAAAACCAGAGTATTGGTCAAAAGAGTCCCAACTGAACATGGCAATACAACAGAGGCACAGTTACTTTAAAGTTTTTGTTTATCTGTGTCGTGGATGCTTTTTCATTCATCACAGGTAAGTAGTGATTATTAGACAAGCTAAACCTACTTACATAGACTAAAAGAATAACTGGATTTTTATTTCTTCACTCCATGTTTTGCCTCTGACATACTGTATGCTGTGTGCTGTTTCCTGTATTAAATCTGCACAAACCTACCTCTGCATAGAAGCCTATGGTGAGATTCCTTGCTTGTTACATATGCGCATTCCCAGGCTTCTAAGTTTTTAGCTCTCTGACCTCATTAATGCCTATGAAGAAGCAGAAATTCTAACACTGAAGTAGCTAAGAAGGTAAAAGTAGGTGCAGCCCTGTAGTGGGAAGGAGATGAACGCTTAGAATGAGTTTAATGGTATGATAATAGAAAGTGAGTTTGGGCTTGCTAGCTGAGGGGAAAGATGGAGACTAGGTAACCTAGGATGTAAAATTCCTTACGTGCTTGACCCCCTAGAAGAACTGTTGGCTATATTTAAGCTTTTTTCCACTGCCCATTGTTCAGGGAGTGTCAAGAAGTGGGTAGGGCAGGAATTGGATAGAAACTCTTAAATGACTGAATAGCAGACAGTGTCACTCCTGAGAATTGCATAGCAAAGGATCAGAAAGTACCAATATGCTGCACAGATGCTTTGGAAGCAATGAGAACTGTTGTCACAAGATAGGACAAGGAGATTGTGGAGAAAGATAAATTACTAAAACAAGGAGAGACTTATTCCTGTGGAGTGAAACATTCTTCAGTGAACTTGTATTTGAACAATGATCAAATGTTCTTTTTTATGAAAGCAAATCCCCTTCCCATGGTGGAAATAGTGGTAATTAAAATAATACTGATAATTTGGAATGAGACCAGATTGCTAAAAATGAGTTTGCGTTTCTCTAGGAGAAACTTGGGGGAGGAGGGTGAAAGAGAGGGAGAAGTAAACTAGTAGGTTTACTAGAGAAAATAAACAGTTTATAGAAGCAGATGCTTACTAGCAGATCGTTAGACTTAGCTACAAATAGCCAGAAGTGAATTAAATATGAGCTGATGGATTTGTAAAAGTGGGAGAAGCTTCACTGATATTTGATTAACTGTTCTGCAGGTAGAAAAAAGGCAGCCTCATAGATGAAAATAGGAGTAGTTAGAGTAGAGTAATATCACAGCATAGTAATATCATGCTATATGATGTTACTCTAACTATTCTTGCTATTCTAACTCATTAAAACTGAGAGGTGCAATAGAGACTGTGTTTTCAGAGGAAGGGGCTGTTGCTGGAAAGCATCTGCAGGTGAGAGGCGTTGACTTGGTAGTGATGATAGGAGGTGAGCGTGGGGCTGGGGAAGGAGCAGCGTGAGACGATGACAGCTGAACAGCTCATAGAGCAGTAACAGAGGAAGTTGGGCAGAGAACTATTGACATAATTACTTGCTTTGAACTGTGAATCAACTCCTAGTAGAGGAAGAAGAAGCAAATGAGGTGTTAGGTGAAAAGATGAAGCTTTTTGTAACAGCTGAGACCATGTCAAATGAACAAAATACCAGTGACCTGTAAATCTCAAAACTGAGTTAAGGTTTCCAAAGCTAGTATCGACAATCAAAAAAGACATGGGAGATCATCTCTTGGCAGCTACCAGCCAGCCTAGTGTCAATTTGAGAGATAATGTAATCTGCAGTTGAGAAGTCTCAAATTCTGTTCATCTGGGCATGAAAAAATTTTTGGAGTCAAGAGCTGTAAGAAAACTCTATAATGTTCTTAAGAGTGCTTATGAAGCAAGCTGGTATATTTTTATAGACTGCAGATCTGCAGTGCTGTAAGCCATACTCCTGAAAGCACTTTGTACATACACTGATTTGGGGTAGAATACAGTGCAGACAGAAATATGTTAAAATTAAAAAAAAAAAATCGAAGTTCTGTCTAGTTAACATGTATTTTGCATCAGAGTTTGAATAAGTGAAGGACTGGGATTTTCCTGAGCCTCTCAATGTTTTTTGAGAGATGAACACCAGTGCATATGTTAAGTATCAATAATTTGTACTACCCAAAAAGACATTTTTTGTGAACTTTGTAGTGCAAAATGAATGGGTAAAAGGGGACCACTAAGAAAGTCTATGAAATGTGTGCAAACATGCATCCAAGAACAATACGGAAGAAAATACGTAAAGGTTGAACAAGAACAAAGGGTATTTATTAAGCTCTGAACAGGCTGTAAATACTGGCAACATGAAGAATTAGGTCAAGCATATTTTTGATACGCTGCTGCCACCCCTATATATGCCATTCTGTTAGAGGATGTTTTTTTAGTTTTTTCCTTTGTAGTTATAAATTAATTGAACCAAATTTACTTGTCTTTCTGAATCTTTACATAAGGTTGCAAACGGGTAGTAGAGTTAAGTTACCGGTAATTTGCTTTGAGATGATCTTGAGATAATCCTTGGCTATGTAATCAACTTTTCCGATTCTTTAAGTTAATGTCCAGCTTTTCTTGTACTACTACATCTCTGTAAATCTGCCTGTATGCAGGCATGTTAAAAAGCTGACATGAATCACTTTTGCCCTCTTAATCATCATCAAAGTAGTTCCAGGGTCATAGACTGTGTGTTGAAGCTATTTATGTGTTACTGTGTAAGTGAACTAGTGTATTTTTAGAGTTAGTGAGTGAGAGATTTCTCTAAGATGCACACTTGAATTAATTGTCACATTTTGCAATCTTATCCTAGAAGAACTGATAGTTCCTGCATCCTTTATACTTCTTTGAACTGTATAACTGATGATACTATACATTACTGACTTACATTCTGAAGACTTTTTGAGTTAAGCCGTTACAAGCCCTTTGTATGGATGGTTTTTTTTCAGCCTAATCCAGTCTTTATTAGTTGAGTCAAATTAACTCTTCAGTTGAGGCAAACAATTTCTAAGTGAAACTGGAGCCTGTCCCTGTGTGGGCATCCAGCTTACATCCGTGGATAGCTATTCCGCACTGAAGTTCCAGCCTCCCTCTTTGCTATCCCTTATAATTATAACCAGGGTTTTCTTTTGTTCTCTTGTTCACTTTAAATTGTCGGCTTTGTCTTTGCTCATTGCTTTATTTCTGCAGCCTTTTTGCTTTAACTGGGGTGAATCAGCACTGTAAGTATTTATGCAGAGAAGTGGGGCCAGGAAGCTGTTTTGTGTGTGAAACAGGGTGGGTGTTTCTTAGATTAAACGTCCTTTATTATGATTGTGATGCTGTGTTTTTGAAGAGCAGAAAGAGTTGGTCGTCCAGGTATGCAGATACTATAATGACCTCTGCATTGCAGCTGTTATGTAGTGACATCTGTGTATGCTGGAGGTGAAGACGAGTAACACTGGTACAGTATTGTGCAGATAACACAGAAAACCTAGTATTCGTCTTCACTATAATATAATAATAAAATTAATGCATATCTGTATAATTACAAATTTGAGTCTCATTAGGGGTCAGTGGGTACTGTACTTTAAGCTGTTCTATTCTTGGCACCTATCAAGGTAAAGCTCCCTTAAGTTAATCGTACAAGCAATTAATATACCTGAATCACTGTGTAACTAAAATGGGTGGCAATGTGACATCCTTAATTCAAAAGCTGGGCTGCATCATGTCCCTCTGAGTGTTGCCTACTCTATTTAAAAGGGAGCAGTAGATTATTTTTCTCTTTCTTCCTCCATTGTAGCCTCAGGTTGGGATTGTTTGTAATCTTACCGGAGTTCCATAGGAAGGCAGGGGTTTGGTCTGGCTGTATTGTAATAATGGTGCGCCAGGCTGCAGAGTGGGCGCACAGAAATACCGGGCAGTGAGTCAGAGTGCTGGTAGTGAGGTAGAACATTCTACAGAGGGAAGGTTATGAGGTGGTCAGTTTGTGCTTCTGCAATACTACCCTCGTGCCCTCTGTAAAGGTATCTGGCAGCTGTGAAGTGCTTTCTGTTGGAGGGGGAAGAGAACATTCTCTAAGGAAGCAGAGGAGGAATGTGAGGACTCCATGAGCAGTTCAAGTTCTGACCTAAGCAGCTTTTACAGAGAACAACCCAAATAGAATCATAGAATGGTTTGGGTTGGAAGGGACATTAAAGATCATGTAGTTCCAACCCCGTGCCATGGGCAGGGACACCTCCCACTAGACCAGGCTGTTCAAAGCCTCATCCAACCTGATCTTGTAGAAGAATACCTTTAGGCATCTAAAGGAGTTAGTGATGGCTAAAACAGTTCCTTGATACTGTTTTTTAAGTCGTATGGAGTGTGCTGATCCATGGGTGCTGTGGATCAGTTTACTCCAATGAGGAAGATGAGCACAGGTGCGTGCTTGTTTTGCATAGATGTGCACACTGGCTCTTTTTTCTAGCAGCATCCGCGTCATTGCCAAAAGCTCTTGGGAACTCCTGATGAGTAGGTAGGAGCTTGCTTTTGCAGGCCTTTCCTTCCCAAATCCAGATATGGTTTGGAATAACTAACTGTTCTGCCTGTCTTCCCTTGTGACGTTGCACAAGGATTTTTTTCACTGCTCTGACTCGGTATGCTTGCAGGAGTCACTGGGGAAGGCACGCCAGTTGTTATCTCTATACGGATCCCTTATGTGCGGCAGTTGTGGTATCTGATGAGGATACAGCCTAGATATCCGTTAACAGACTGGGTATCACTTACACGTGATGGTGTTAGGTGTGAGGAAAGACCAAGTGGAGTCTTTCTCAGCTGTATGTCCCGCAGACTGGTTTTGGATGCAGAAGCCCAGTGTGCTTTCCTAAGAGAGATCTCGCCACATAAATGCAAGCCTTGTGTTTCTAGACTGGAGTATTGCAGTGTGCCTGCAGAGGTCTGTGTGTGGAGATTGTTCAGAAGGTAACGCAGACTAATTTGCCTGTTACTTAGCAGAAGCACCACGTTTTCCAAGTTGCTGTTTGTGTTCTTTAAAACATGACAAGGTGCAGGTTTTTCACTACTTCAGATCACTCCTGGTGAACTGCGTTCTGTGTCGCTCGCTCAGCTCGGTAAGAACGTGCACTGCGCGGATGTTGCACTCGCTCTGTCACATGCACACGTGACTTCTCATAGCGTGGTTTTCACACTATTTTCTGGTTTACCAAGGACAGGTATAATTTAGATCTCATCTTACAGTTCTTAGGTGGTTTTTAAATGACTGTGGCCCGATTTTAATTGCCTACTTCAGATTAAGTAATTTAAACTGGAAAGGTGGAAACACTGATTTCAGTTCTCTAGTCTGCTGTTGCTGTTTGTATTTTCACAAAGATTTTTTCCTCACTGGTTGGTATAATCCTTCAAATTTAATTTGCAGCTAAATATACACCCTTTCTGTGTAATTTGGCGCTTATTCTTGTTAGCCAGAAGAAATCTTTAGCTTTATACAACTATATTTAATTTCATCCTGTATTTAGAGGATGATATTGCTATATATGTCTTGCCTTGAATGAAGATGTTGATAAAATAGTATTTCCATTTCCAATAAATACATTAAATGTGAAACATAATCAAATTAATTAGTTTTGACATTTTCTTTGAAGTAATTGTGGGCTAGATACTTGGGGAGAAAAATGCTTTCAGAAATTCCACAGGTGTGGAAAATAAGAGGGTACCTAACTCATTTCAGAATCCTTTCAGTTTCAACTACGTGGACTTTAAATGAATCTCACAGTACACTTTTTACCTAATGTCTAGAGTTGTGTGTCTGTGTCCAGCCACTGAAAAACTTGGCTGAATTTTTCTAAGCTTTTTAAATAGATCTCCTCCTTTCCAGCTTCAGAGTCGTTGACTGAAAAAGGAAAATAAGCTCTCCTGCCTTTTCAGGTTTTAATCAGTTTTTCAATTCTGAATAGAGTAATAAAGTTTAGACATTGGTCTCTTTGCAGATACTGCATAGAACAAAAGTGAAAGTTATTAAGGCAAAAGCTATTACACTCCATTCAATATATTTTATGGAAAATTGTGCTCAACATGGCGCTGCAGTTTAGAACTGTGAACTGCAAGTAAGATACTTCCTCTCCCAGTGTGTATACAATTCAAAAAGCAGTGTACGTTCATTTGAGGACTCATTGACTCGCAGTAAAGTTTGTAATTGCCTAAAATAAGCATAGGCATTAATATAGGTTATTTTAATTTTATGCTTAATATAAGCTCTTTCAGAAAGACAACAGCATGTAGCAAACCAATGTTTTTATATTGTAATCTCCATTTAACTAACACGGCACTTCCAGTCAGTAGAGGAGACTTGACTGCGTTTGGCAAGTGAAGAAACAATAAAATTTTCCCAGGCTTTTTGGCATTCCTTGTTTCTTTTGCCTGTGACAGTTGTTGGATATGTTTGGCTGTGGTGGATATTTTTATAGCACTGACTGAAGGAAAAAGCAGGTTGGGGAGAGGACAGTAAGGTCTTTTATTCTCTGTCCTTTTAGATCTGAGAATGTAGCAGTCTAAACAGCACAATGTGAGTGTGGTGAGCTTGAGGACCAAACTAACCCTTGAAGTGGGTTGTTAAATATGTATCGTAACTGCTTCATAATTTTGCAAAATGCATTCCCTCCCAAAACAAAGGGGCAATTAAGACTGAATGACTTGAGAGCTACCTTCCTGCCACATGAGAGCATTCTGTTAGACAAAAAGGGTGTGACGCGGAGGAGATGTGCCGGTATATTGCACCCTTCCTTTGAGTCTTGGAGCCTTCCCGGAGCTTGCCTTGTGATGGCACTTTTTGGCCTCTCGTTTGTCAGGAAGAACGATAGGACTGTAACACCTTCTTCCCATTCAGTTTTTTTCTGCTAGACACAGATTTCTGGATTTGATCTGTGCAATGAGAAATTCAGTTGCTTTATTGAATGCAAATTCTTATGGTTTGATAGAGAAAGATCTTGATCCACAGGTAAATACCAAAGATGAGACTTCTGAACTGCTTTAAACAGTTCTGTCATCTGAAGCTGAGTGATTCCGGGATTGGTTTAGGTTAATAGTATGTTTCCCTACGTTTTACATCTCATCTAAATCAGGAACGACTGAGAGGCTGAACATCTGTGCTGCATGCTGTTTGATGTAAAGTAGAGGTTTTGGTCCAGTTGAAACTAAAGCAGTTTGTACGAGACTAGCAACAAAGCCATGGATTAACGGGTCTGATGCATGTCCTTCTCAACACGTGTTGATGGCCGGTACTGGAGAGGAGCTTGAGCCAATGGTACCTGTGTTGCATTTTGCGGATAAGACTTTGCAGGCCTGCAAATGATCTAGCATGTGTCGTGGTCTGTAGCTGCAGAGAGAAAGTGTTTATATGGGTGATGGGAAATGTTTATAATGTGTGATGTCTGGATATGGGGAGAAGTGAAAACTATAGGTATGTCTTCTTCAATTATTCTTATTCCATTTTGCATTTGCTTTAATGCCTGCAATGGACTATTTTTGCTGTCTTTATAGGAGGAAGAGGAGCAAGAGGAAGAAGATGATGATGAAGATGATGATGATACAGATGACCTTGATGAACTAGATACAGACCAGCTGCTGGAGGCTGAGCTGGAGGAGGATGAGAACAATGAGAATGCTGGCGAGGACGGAGAAAATGACTTTTCTCCGTCTGATGATGAGGAGCTTGCCAACCTCCTGGAAGAGGGAGATGAGGGTGAAGACGAAGATTCTGATGCTGATGAGGAAGTTGAGCTGATTCTTGGAGATAGTAAGTTGTGCCCAACTTGGTGACCACAGGTGACCTTGTCCTTTTTTTCATGTCCTGACAAATATGCAACATCTAAGTCTTCCCTGAAGTGACGTAGCTGACTTTTCCCCTTGCTGGTATGAAAGGTACGAATCATCACGCTTGTTCACCTGTGGCCTCTCAAAGTAATCTGTTGGTAAAAACAGCTCTTATCTGAGAGAACAACTGTGAGTTCTGGAAAGGAAGGTCCCTCCTTTCTTTAAGTGCTCCCAGGTGCGTGTGTGAGAACTTAAAGGCAGGCCAAGAAATTCTATGTGAAGAATGCTTGCCTGATTGCTGGCCTGTCCTGCCCTTCAAGGGGACAGTGGTTGAACTGTTACCTGACCTGTCTTCTCTGCCTTATTTGTACCTGTAAGGACAGAGAAACATTTTTGGTCCTTGGTGCTACTCTTTGTCTTTTCTAATTGCTTAAAGTGCAAAACAAACATGACATTTCTGACTTCGCTTCCTTTTATGACTGTTCTGAAGCTAACACAACTTCTGGGATAAAATTTAAATTGTTCTCTTTTTCTGGCATGCCCCAGATACAGAGGTTTGAAAAGTTATCATAGTGTGTGTGTGCGTGTGTGTGTGCATAAGAAAGAAAGTTCTGAACTTTTTATATTGCAATTCAATTTGGAAAAAGGCTTCACAAGAAAGAGAAGGTGAGTAGGATAGCATCAGGCATTGGATTTATGACACCAGATTCTGTTCCCTTTTTTTGCAGCACAATTTTTGAGTATGTGTGGCCATGCCACTTAGTTCTTTTTAATTTCCAAGCTGTAAAATGGGGATATTGTAGTTACTATAAGTTCAAATGTTGGTAAGGATAAGTAATTATAGTGTGCAAGGTGTTTGAAGTCCTGCAGTGATAGGAGATTAATGTGAGAGCTGAGGTGGGAATCGATCTTCTCTGCCAGTGCGCTGGAGGGTTAAGCATGCCAGGCCTCAGTTTGGCACTAATGGGGCTGGCAGGCTCATTCATGTCCCTCTCTTCTGGTAGAATGTAGCTCAGTTGTTTTGAAGGATGTGGCCACATCAGGTTGCCAGAGTTATTCTGTGGGGTCATTCGGCTGTTCTCTTGAAGGCAGTAAGCGTACGATGCTGGGCCATATAGGACATTTACCTAGCTCAAATTCATTAATGGCATATTGCAGTTCAACATTTGGGATTGCAGGTAACTTCTGCCTGTCCCAGTAGCTGGCAGGACCTTCTTTACACAACTCCACTTCTGTTTCCTCAGGGGGTGCAGGGCCAGAAGCTATTGAGAGAGCACCCAGAGGGCTGTAACTTCTATTGTCTGAGGGGCAGAATGGAAGGGAAGTTCAGGCCATTTCAGTAACTGTTCCTGTAACAAAGCTAGGTGCTACTTGACCATTGTTTCAAGTGTGCTCTGCAGAGTACTACGTATTATGCAGTGGCCACATCTGTACAGTGTTTATGGACTTGATTAGAACTTTGATCGGGTGTCGCTGTGGAGCTGCAGCCAGCCCATCCTCTGGCTGTTGGGTTGCTTAGCAGCATCTTTAGGAGCTTAAAGCAGGGAGTGCAGCTCTGCCAGGCTGATGCATGCGTGGTACTTGCACAAGATTTGACGAGTGGGGTTCTGTGGCTTCTTCTCTGTGACTTCATCTGGCTTGTTTTTGTTTCTCACCCAGCAAGAGCAATTAAGATTTCCCCCTGTCCTTTGCCTATGCTGTGTTCCAGAATTAAAAGTTGCAAGGGCAGTGACACTGTTGCAAAGTGCAGATCTGAGGCATGGGGCAGACCCTTGCTGTATTTTCGATGAACCTCCATTACATACAGTGGGTGTGCTTCAGAACAGAATAATTCAAAAAACGGTTGAAGCAGGGGAGCGAGTGGCTTCGGTTCCTTGTGCTTTAGAAGAGGGTTTATTTCCTTTTCAGGAATAATCCATGGAGAACCTTTTAAGTATAAATTTGTCTTCCACCTCCTTTGTCACCACCTTGGGGAGGGTGGATCTCTTTGTCTTATCCAAAGCAGTTTGTGTTGTGCAGATCTTTCAAGAGCTTGTTCCTGGGCCAGTGGAGTGTCCTTCTTGAAATGCATGTGTAACATAGGATGGAAGGACTGTATTGAAATTCTCACTAGCAGCGTGGCTGACTTTTGTTTCTTCTTTTCTTTTGTAATCAAAAATGGCAACTTCCAGGCAGGTCTATAAGCTTCTGCAAAGCGGTTAACTGCAGTCAGGTTTACTTGTAGACATCGAGCTCAAAATTGGAAGGTTGTGTGGTGGACTGCAAAATAAAGAGTTAGGACATCCCTTTTCAAAGTTTTCCTCTGGTGTTTTTAAAAAAAAAAAAACCACACAAAAAAAACCCCAAAACTCAACAACTTTTTCAGCTTCTCTTCTCCAGAGTTTCTGGAGTGTTATCTTGCTTGTGCTTCTTTCCCTCATACTGCGTAAGTGTAGCTGATGCAGCACTGGCTGGTGTTTTGCAAGTCCCCTTCTGTGGCTGTAGCTGCACTGATGACCCCTCAGATCACAGTGGAAGGGCAGCTGGCTGATCTTCAGGGAGGAGGGTTGGGGGAAAGGGTTTGTGCCCTCTGCTGCTTGCCTGTGATTATTTTTTTTTTCCCTAAGGAAAGCATCTGAGAAGGGATGAACCTTCCAGAAGGCCTTACCTTGACAGGCATTTTAGAGATCCAGTATAAATGAAATGGCTAAGAGGAAGTCTTGGTGTCTTTTTTTTTTTTTTTAAAACTGTTTTTAACCCCTAGTTAACTGCAGCATCCAATGAATTCACATAAGAAAAAGAACCAACGTCACCTCTAAGGTAAGGCAGGAGACCTCTTGCTGCCAGAGCTGTTACCACTTCCCTCTTGCACAACTGAGGGAGGAGAGATCTTATGTTTTACGATAAAAAGCAAGTGTGTGTGTGTGTGTGTGACTGCTTCTGGCAAATCTTTTTGTGTCTTCATTGTGTACCAAAATGAAGAAAACCAGGAAAAGGGCAATTTTCAGGTCACCTTTCATGAGTGCCATGTAGTTAAATTCGTTACAGAAACCGTTGGGTTGCCAGAGAAAGGTTCTAGTTGTGAGCGCATGGATTGCTTCCCCCTCTCTGGGGAGGTGGTCTGTGCTGTGCGGAGGGGAGTGACGGGCCAATAGGAACCTAATGCTGAGAAAGTTTGGGTCTAACTTACTGCATAATGAATTAGCCCCATGCACATTATACAGAGACCATATTTCACTGCATTGGTTGGTAGAACTGTCAGGCTTGCTTTCCAGTAACAGCTGTGAGGAATGACTGCCAGATCTGCCCACCCCCCCCATGAAGAGGTGTTGCACTTAGACGTGCACAGTCAGTTGTGCAGGCAGCTCACGTGCGGGTAACTTACTGCTGGTGTCTTTCTCCCCATCTTGTCATGGGGGGAAAAAACCTGCCAGCTAATGGAAACTGCACTTGCTAAAGCTGCTCTCCTCTTGACCTTCTGTTTTAACCAGGGAAAGCAAGCTCTGGTGCAGACTTGCTAACTGCTTTTGGTTGATTTGAAATGCACTTATGGTGCTAGTTGCCTCCGTCATTGCTGGGGAGTCGCTGGTCCCAAGCAGGTGCCGGCCATCTCTTGTAACTATGAATGCGTTGCCTTGCTTAGCAGCCCTGACAGCTGTGTTCTCCCACCAAACATAACCTACATGTCTTCTTTTCAGCTGACAGCTCAGATAACTCTGATTTGGAGGACGACATAATCCTGTCTCTGAATGAGTGAGGAGTGACTGCCAGGCGGGGTGTTAGCAGGAGGAGACCATGCCTTCCCAGCAGAAGACCGGAGACCAAATTGGAAACAGATTCTGAGCACCCCAACCTTTTTTCTCCTGGGAAAACCTGAGGAACTCCAGCCCATCCGCTGTCTTGGTTTGAGTCCGTTTGAGGCTCGTGGCTAAGTCCGAGGCTGTACAATAAAGAGACCTGGGGTTAGGCCTCTTTTCTCTCTGCCTTTTTTTTTTATTTTTTATTTTAGGCTGAGATGACTCTCCTCTTCAAGGAAACTTCTGAAGATATTTCACAATATATTTTCTTTGTATAAAGTTCTTTCCTAAAGAACAGAAATAGTTTTATATAAAACAAAAAAAAAAAAAGTTTTAAAAAAAAAAAAAAAAAAAAAAAAAAAAGGCAGGTGTTCTAGTAAAGAGGGGATGACTTTGTATTCCTGTAGTACCTTGTTACCATGGGGTAGGTTCAGGGGAGAAAAAATGTTTAAAATTAAAAGAAGAGGCATTTTTATGCAACTACTAAGTGAAATAAGAGGATCATGGTTTCTAATATTGTTGAGGAGTGAGAATATTTTTATTTTAAATATGATTTTATTTTTAAAGAAGAAAAAAAAACGCAACAGGTGTTAACACCTGCTAATGCACCAGTGTGTTTCAGATGCTTTTGTCCTCCAGGGAAGAGCCCTGGGAGTGTTTGTTAACTAAAAGTACAGGCTGTTTAAAGCGGAGATTCTCGCTGTGAGACCAGCTGTAGTGGGAGCCTGAAAGCCTGGCTTGGCCTAGTCAGAGCCTGGTATTCCTGAAGACATGGGGATCTGGGATTGAAGTTTGAACCCTCTTTCTCCCCTCTGCCCTTTGTGGTTCAAGTTTTTTAATCTTTCTTTTTTTTTTTTTTCCTCCTTCTTGCCCTGTGTGTGGAAACTGCAAATTGAAGGCCTTTTTCTTTAATGTAAAGTGTATTTATTAAAAAATTAAATACAAATCCTGTCTCTGTTTATGGCTGTGAATTGTAGCCATGCATTCCTCTGCCACCCCTGCAGAAGCGGTGCTCTGTGCCCCTGCGGAGCTCAGCCGGAGAGCAGCTGGGTGTAGCTTGTGGCCCGGCTGCAATAAGGAAGGGCAAAGTAAACAAGGGGTGAGATTTCTGGGAGCGCAGGCTGTACCCGCAGCTCCAGCGCGCGGGGACTCCCAGCGCTGCACGACATACTTCGCAGCACCCGCGGGTTCAAATCTGACTCGTTGGTTTGGCTGACAGCCTTGAACTCTCCGTGGGGTTGTGGGCAGCGCGGCACCGCGTCCCCGCTGCGCCCTGTGGGACCTGGAAGGTGCTGCTAATGCCAGGCTCTGATTTTTGTTTAAAGATGCAGGAGAAGATCCACGCTGCGGTTCAGCTGCAGGGAACTGTCAGCACCTCGCTGGTGTGTGTCAGAAGGCGGGAGCGACACTGGGCTGCTTACGTAGGCTGCCTTGTGGCTATACTGGCAGAAGGCAAATGAGGTGCTCCCGTTTGTACGTGACAAGGGGCCCTGCCCTCAGAAGGGGATGAAAAAAAAAAGTTGAGTGTGTGATTTCACTGTACAGCACACAACTGCCCAGCTTAGTTCTGTGAGTCAGAACTGGGAGGTAAGTGTGCTCAAGGATGCTAAATGTGCTGTTTATTCCCAGATGTTCAGATAACACCTGCTCAACTTTCTACCCTTTCTCTGTTTTGGCCACTTTCAGAATAGGGTTTGAGGCAGAACAGGGAGCTGGAGGCTGCTCGCTCCTTGACACTACAGCAAGTTTTCCACCAAGAACTGTGCTCATTTCAACTAAGGCTCAAGGTTTCACTGCTTGAAGAGGAAGGATTTTCTTTTTAACCAAGAGAAGGGATATCTTTTCTTCCCTCCAGCATCACATCTACTTAATGCACTTAACCAGGGCTGCTTGTTAATAATTAAAAAGAAAGGTTCTGCTGCAACTTATAATGGATAATTGTACCCTACAGAGTCGATAAAGACGAACGAGTTGCGATTACGACAGCATTTAAGACCGGCAATTGAAGCGGCATTCTGATTAAATGAGGGGATTGAAAATCGGATGTGCCATCCGGCAGCTGTGGAAGCCAGCCTCTGCCTTATCAAAAAACATCTTACGCAACTTTACCTTAGAAAATGTGCTGCTCAGGAAGAGAAAAAAATCTAAAGCATGTACTCAACTACTAATAACAGAGGGAGATACTGTGCCAGATGTCCATATCTTGTTCTGGTGTTACACTGCAGCTATAATCGGCTGCATCTGTTGCTGTTTTGGGCCTGGCTGTCTCAGAGAAATTTACCAACTAGTTTTGTGAGGCAGAACCAAAACATCTCCGATGGAGCTCCTGTTTATAAATTTGACTTGAATCTGGGCCATTGTAAGTATACGTGCCGTCCCTCCCCTCCCACACCTATCCTAACTGGATTGAGTAGAGCCTAAGGGAGCATCCTCGGGCTTTAGCCTGGGGGTTGGAGACGGCGGGCGGGTCACCCAACGGAGCCTGCCCAAGGAGCCCCCTCCTCCCATCCTCGGCTGGTCACCCACCAAAGCCTGCCAAAGCAGCCCCTGCACCCATCCCGGGCAGGCTCTCGGCCTCTGCTTGTCACAGAGCTGCCAAAGTTAAATACACAACCACGGGGGAGGTGCCTGCGCCCTGTGCTACCTCCTTTATTCTTGCGGGGCATCATTTTAAGAGTGCTGGGGAACAGGGTGACTGTAACAGGCTGGGAGCAAAATGGGCTAGCAGGGATTTTTTTTTTGTTAGTTTTTTTTTTTGTCCGGCCATAATTCTGCATCTATTTGGCATGGGGGAAAAAATCTCAGTGTTTGAAAAAATCACCTCTTCCCCTGGAATCATAGTTTCATCTATTTAAAAGCATGGTGTTTGGAAGAAGTCCTATAATCAGGCTGGGGGGAGGATGTTGGACTAGATGATTTCTGAAGGTCCCTTCCACCCCTCCCTACCATTCTGTGAATTGTCCTGAATACACATACTGTGTAGTGGACGTGATGCCATACAGTATTTATTCTCCTATTAGACATTACAGACCTTGGTTTAGGGTGTGGAAGAGCCATGTAAATGTCCTGCCAGCTGGCCCAGGACCTCCGCCCTGCAATGGAGGGCAGCCTTTGCAGGAAGGATGCTGCGTTTCCTCCTGTGATGTGAGCAGAGACTGGCCCAGCCCGAGCCTGTGCCCTCGCATTGCCATGGTCCTCTGTGCCCGGACCACGAGAAACAGCTCAGGCCCTTCGTGACACCCTTCTGTGGAGCAGGCTGCGTAACCATCCTGCTGGTGCCCTGGGAGGCTGCATGCCTGTATCTGGGGGGGCGGGAGGGGGAAGGTAAAAAGAAATAAATCTGATGTAGGCCAGGGCTTGGAGAGCAGGGTAGAAACCTCAGGGCTGGTCAGTAGTTTAACCTGAGGGTACTAATCAAGGTATGGTCGGCTCATCAGCACTGATAAGGGGCTGGGCAGCAGGGACTGCCTGGGGCTAACCCTCTTGTCCCTGGTTCTGTTGTAGTGAGGACAGCCAAAATGTTAAAGAGCGGCTTTCTAAAACAGAATATTTACTGAATGGGTGCTAAAAAACAAAGGAGCAACTCAGACTAAATGCTAATGCTCTCAGACTACCAAATACACCGTCCCACTTCGAGTTTCAGGTCACCCTCAAAGAGACGGAGACCATTGCCATGTTGCAATGCCCTTCCTGCTGCTGCTGTACTGGGATGAGAGAGACCAGCAGCCAACTCCCCCCCCCTCCCCCAGCACTGTTCTACCCACCATCATCCAACATCACAGAGTGGCTCAGCCCTCCCAAACAGGGCCGTGGTGTTCCTCCCACCGGGTATCTGCTCCCCACAACTGCATCCCATCCCCATTTGAGGGCCAAGTCTTGCCAGCTGGTGTAGTGGTATTTGGCTGTCACTATCTACCTTCCCCCTTTTCAGGTCTGTTTCTCTTGGAACCAGCCAGGATGCGTGTGTCAGGGGATGGAATGGTGAGCAGGACTACAGGACAGGGGCCTTCGGCCTCAGCACAGTCGGCCTGTTCAAGCAAGGGCTGTGGCTCACTCGCATGCTGGGGCACTGGGAAGGCTCAGGTCAGCAGGTTAGAGGGCTGATCCTGTCTCTCTCCTGGGTGTTTTTTTCCTTAAACTCTCCGACTTCTCTAATTTTTTTGTAGGAGGGAGGTTTGTTGGGCAGTGGGCCTCCATTCACACACATGCGCGCAACTCTCCGCCACCTCACTGGGAACAGAAATCCCAGCATTAAAAATCTCCCCAACCCAAAGCATGACAATGTTTGTCTTCTCAAAAAAAAAAACCCCACTGCCCTATTTTATTATTTGTCTCAAAAGGAAAGTGGGAGACGGGGGATTTCTAGCGGTTCCCTGGCTTTGCTATCAGGCAGTTGCAGCTTTTATCATGCATTGATTCTTTTCTTTCCGATTCCTCATGTTTGCATGCCACAACACGTATGTGCACACACACGGACACACACAGACACGCAGGAGGCTGCTCCACAGCAGCAGGAGCTACAGCTCCCTGCCAGCAAGGAGCCAGGCGGGGTTTGTTCCTGCAGCACCACGCACTGCGCCTCAGACTGCCCGGACACCCCCAACACGTAGGATACTCTGACAAAAAGCTCTAATCACTCTATGACTCTGGCCATAAGGGGTATTTAATAGCACTTGGTTTCAGATAACACTTAACGGTTACAATTGTTGACATTTGGCACTGTCTGCATTACAACAGCATCGGGGACTGGGTCACAAGTTTAAAAGTCGGCGTCCCTGTAACCGTGTAAAACCAGGGGTGGCCCGGCTTCCCTGTGCCGCGCGGTGTCCCGAAGGGTCCCTCTGGGTGCCTGGAGACAGGGCTGGGCTGCTGGGAGCGGCAGCGCTGCTCCTCTGCCCCCCCAGCCTGAAGGGGCTCTCCCGCAGCCCCGCCAGCTCCCTCCCGCTGAACCCTGCGGACCAAACCCTCCCTGGCCTTGTAGCCGTACTCGGGCCCTTACGGACAGAATTACATTTTCTGGGGTACAGAGGATGCATCATCAAGTAAAATACTAACCCCCTCATGATCACACTAACTCATCAGATTGACTTGTAATATCATCACAGTATTAAATATTAAAAAAAAAACAAAACAACCACCCAACAAACCAACCCATACCTGTTGCTACCAATACGTTATTAAATTAAGCAACCGCTCGTACATCACCAGCTGATGACGTCCCTACCGTGAAATTGCAGGGTTAAAAAAAATAAAAAAGAATAAAAGCATCATTAGACTGAGTTATGCTCCCTGCTCTGTAGGTTTTGATACCAATCATACCTGAGAGCACAGTTTTAAAAGGGCCTTTGGCAGCCGTCAGCAAGCGAGCCTGCCTGGTCACGCAGACTGGGGCAAGAAAGACTCTGCTTCTCCCAGGACTTCGGTCACTTGCTTACCACCAAAACAACGACAACAAAGAATCAACCTGCAAATTTAAAGAAACTTTAACATTTAGTGTTTTTAATCCCCCACAATTTTCTGTAAGCCTCCTCAAACCTACAGGCATCATTTTAAAAAATAAAAACATCCCCAAACTGAACAGCGTGGATTTTAACTCAAATTGGAACTAGGTACCGCATCCTTACGTTACTGAGCCATCAGAGGTGCAGGTGCTGCTCTCCTGAACAGCTCTCTCACTCCACAGATAGATAGAAAAGGCGATGGAACCATCCCACACTAAACTTAAAATTTTCATCTCCAGAGTTTCCTACAGCCACAGACAGGTTACTTGGGGTAACATAACACGTTTTCAGACAGCCAGGNGGTGGGGAAGAGTTCACCATTTGTCTTTCAATAAAGGATTTCAGATAGTGCAACATGATCGACTACGCAATGGGGCACCTACAGTTCACCAAAACCTTTGTGCCCTTCATTTGCTTGTCTACATCTAACACAGGCCCAAGAGGGTTCCCCCTTACTTTTTTTTTTCTCCTGCTTGTTTTTTTTTTCCTTTTATAAAAACCAGGAATTTCAAGCCTCCTTTTTTTTTTTTTGCCCAGGAACTTCTATCTGACTGAAACATGCATCTGGTGCTCTAAAACCTCACAGAACTGAATACAGAGTTGACTCCTTACTAGCAAACTTTTCGCCGAGTATTAACTGTATTTTTTTTGTTTGTGTACAAAACCCATTTCTATTCTTGATCTGGATTTGCTTCCTTGGTAACTGGCTTCCTGAGAAGCTTCTATCCTCAGATAGAGACTCAATAGCATCCAGACTCTCCCATTTATGAAATAAAAAGCAAACAGACCAAAAAAAAAAAGAAAAAAGATACAGAACCAACCTTTCAGTCTCTCATACAGCACAAAGAACCCCCCTCTTCCCCCTCCCACCTTGCAGGACACGTATAAAGAGATGGAGGAGGTGCAGGAAGCTGGGGCCTGAGAAACTGAAAGGGGTTGGGACCATCACCTTCCAGCTCTTGACAGCACAGGGAACCAGCCCTTCCTGGGCCATAAAAACTAGGATACCGCACAAGTTTAGAAATCCATCAGTGAACAAGGCTTTACTGACAACTTTTCATACAGTTAAAAAATAAAAATACAGAACAACAGCGGACAGTGTCACATATTAAAAACGAATAAAATGGGCTCTATTTAAATGGTATTAAAATTAATTAGAAACTAAAAACCTTACCACTTTGGTTGAGGAGTTTTGAGCCTCCACCAAAATGATCAGCCTTAAAAACAACTGGGTTGTGTGACACACAAAGAAAACATGGAATTTGAAAAGACAGTGTGGGCTAGGCAGTGTCTTTGACTATAACTATCACCATATGTTCTTCTTCTAACTTCCCCAATGTCCTTAGTGCTGACTGGAGGTACTGCTGAGAGAATTCACAAGGAGGGAACGCGTAAAGCATGCCTGTGCTGTCTCTGCCCTTCGCCCCTCCCACGGGCAGGCTGATAACCCCAGCAGCCTGCTTCTGTTTCAAGTAGGAGACCAGATTCCTGAGAAGCCGTCGCTGCAAGCCAGGCTCTACAACAGGGAAGGTCCCCTCAGCCCCTGCCCCTGCCGGGGCGGATTGGGTCGCCAGGAGCACAGCGTAGCCGTTGGGGCTGCCTTGTTTGATACGGCGCGTGACTTCATCCAGCTTGGGCTGGTCAAGCCGAAGTCTCTGAGCGATTTTGAGCTGCGTTAACTTCCCGCCGGATGAATGGTCTTTAAGGAGTCCGTTGATGACACCGAGGTCTCCCTCCAGGATGTGCATAGAGGTGGGGAAGCAGCTGTTTTTTAGCACAAGAAGCCCGTTCCAAGCAAGCTGCAGTGTCTGAGCATATTCCGATAAATTCTTTAGCTTTTTGGTCTCAGATTTTGGCTCCTCGTGAGTTTTTGATTCCGATTCACCAGTTCGATGATTGCGTTCGCTGTCCCTTTTTTTAGGCTGGGGAGCATCGGATGCCTCACGATGGGGTTTCTCCTCAGTCGCATGACGATTGTTCTGAAGGGAGTTACTCTGCTCTTTCTCGGCTCCAGATTCTGTAGTGTGGTTCTCCTTGCGAGCCCTCTCTGGGCTGCGGTCCAAAGCTGGCCCACTGGCCTTTGTCCTGCTTCTGTCCTCGTAAGGCGAGTGAGTAGTCCTCCCGCGGTCGCTGGAAAGACTCCGGCGTTTCCGCCTCTCTTCCCACGGTTTGGGCACGCTGCGATCGCTGTCGCTGGCCCAGCGCTCTCCGCTCCGGCTACGCACCGATCGGCTGTAGCTTTCCAAGTTGTTTCTGCGTTCAGCGGTTTTGGCAGGGCTGGCCCAGTCTGCCTCTGCAAAGCTCCTGTCTCTGTCCGAGTACAGGAGATGCGGAGGAGTCCTATCTCGCACCCTCAAGTCTTGCTCTAGGCTTCTGTGTCTGCTGTACCCGTCAGCTAGCAGTTCGTAGTGCACGGGGAGCGGTGCAGGCTGGTACTGCTGCGGGTATCTCGTCTCTTCTGCTTTGGCAAAATCCACTCGGAGTCTCCTCTCTGGTCCGCCCAAAGGAAAGCCCCTCATCTGCGCGCAGGCAGCCTGGGCAGCGTCCAAGCTTTCATACTGGATATAAGCGAAGCTGTCTCCCTTCACGTAGTCAATAGTCCTGATGCTGCCGAAGCGGTCGAACTCCCTCGCCAGGGCAGCCAAGGAAGTACTGGGGCCAAGACCACCCACCCACAGCCTGGTAGTAGGGTTGGCTTTCCCATAGCCAATTTTGATAGGGTTCCTGCCGACAACGCGGCCCGACATGGCGACCTTGGCCCGATGCGCCATGTCCAAGTTCTGGAACTTGAGGAAAGCGTAAGCCCCGCCTTGACCCCGGGCAGGCCGCTTGATCACCACTTCTTCGATGATGCCGTACTTCTCAAAGGCGCGCCTCAGCTCCACCTCCGAGACGTTGTGGTCCAGGTTGCCAATGAAGAGGTTGCGGGTCGCTCTCTGATCATCCTCCGGCATCAGGTCTTCCTCAGCCACGATGGGGTAACTGTAAGGGCGGCCGCGCTCATCATACAGCCCATAGTAATCCAGGGCCCTCTCCCGCTCCCGGGAGAGCCCGATGGCGGCCGCTTCCAAAGCAAAGGCGGCGGCGGCAGCATGAGCATGCCTGGGCCGCGGCTCCCGCAGCAAGGGGCTGGTGACAGGAGAGAGCGATCTCTGCTTGTACTGGTAGGTGCTATGGATGGGCGGCAGGTACCCCAGGGGCTCCGGAGAGGGCGCGGGGGGTGGCGTGCGGCTCCTCCGGCCCCCGCGCAGATAGACCGGCTCCACCTTGAGGGGCCGATCGTAGAGGAGCAGCTGTCGCGCCCGGGCGTGCCGGCGGGCGTCGCGGGCGTCCCCGGGGTGTCGGAAGTTGACATAGGCGACGCGGCCAAGCTCGGGCGTGTGGGAGAGTTTGACACTGATGTCCCCGGCTCCCCCCCCCGCGAAGCGCTGGAAGAGGCGGAACAGGCCGTCCTCCAGCAGCTGGTCGGGCAGGGCCGCGCTCAGCCCGCTCACCAGCAGCGTCTTGTACTCACAGGAGCCGGGCGGCTCCCCGGCCAGGCCCGCCGAGCCCCCCA
>VYZM01024112.1:6856-46249 GCA_013398915.1 Dromas ardeola | reverse complement strand
ATCCTGAGCTTGGAGGAAGTGGTCTTTGAATACCAACCAGCTCCCTTGAGCCCCTTTGCCTTCCAGAGCCCTAGTCCACGAGATCTCCCCAAGCAGTTTCTTGAAGAGTTCAAAGTTAGCCCTCCTGAAGTCTAAGGTTGTGATTTTACTTTTTGTTGCCTGTTGCACAGGCCCACCTCTTAAGCCTGTCAAGGTCCCTCTCGATGGCATCCCTTCGCTCCAGCATGTCGACCTCTCCACACATCTTGCGGTCATTGGCAAACTTCCTGAGAGTGCACTCAATCCTACTGTCCATATCACCAACAAAGATGTTAAATAGTACCAGTCCCCATACTGACCCTTGAGGACTATCACTCGTCACTGGTCGTCACTTGGACATTGAGCCATTGACCACAACTCTCTGAGTGCGACTATCCAGCCAGTTCCTTATTCACTGAGTGGTCCATCTGTCAAATCCATGTCTCGCCAATTTAGAGACCAAGATGTCATGTTGGACAGTGTCAAATGCTTTGCACAAGTCCAGGTAAGTGGTATCAGTTGCTTTTCCCTTATTGACCAACGCTGTAACATCGTCGTAGAAAGTCACCAAGTTTGTCAGGCATGATTTGCCCTTACCAATTTGCTGGCCTTCCCAGCGGCATTACAGCGTTGTTGGATAAGGGAGGAGTAACTGACATCATCTACCTGGACTTTCACCACCTTTTTCACCGCCACAGTCTTTCATCACCTTTTCCAGAAAACTTACTTTTTTTCTTCTGCATGTCATATCTTTAAAGATGTCTTAATGAAACTTAACCTGCACCACATCTTAAACCTACTTGTGCTACAACTTAACTTTTACAGTTTCTAAAAACTCACTTTTGTCTTTCTTTCAAATATTAAAGCCCTTTATGATTTTGTATGAAAGTGATACATGAATTGAGTGCATTATCCAGTGATTATGGTTAATTTAAATCACTAATGAGTTGATGGCTGGGCTTAAGAGCTGAGGTAGCAGTCTTTACTCTCATGCTCTTCTGGTCCTTGCATTCTTGTGCAAAAGTTAGTGTCACTTCACTTTTTATTTTTCATTCATTGTTCCTTATCTGAAGAGTTTTCTCCCTCTATCAGTACAATGGTGCAGTAGAGAAAATAAAAGCCATAAAACATGCTTTGCTTGCCAAAGTGTAATAAAACAGAGGACATTATAAAAGAAAGATCCCTCCTGACTTGCTTCATATGGCATTTTGCCTGCCTGCGTAAGAGTGAATGATCTCTCTTACAGAAACACCTGGAGTAAAAATTGAATTGTACAGCAAAAACCTGTAGTGCTTCCTTCCAGACTTGTACAGACTGGAGCCTTTACTTGCGCTTAGTCTGCATAATAGAGATGCTAATATATGCTTGCAGGTTCTATGGACAGATGAAAAAACATTGACAAGACAAAATGAAGAATATCACACTAGACCTAAGAGACACAGCGGGATCTTGGGGATTTTGGTTCTTACTTCTTTCTCCATATATCTTCTATTGGCTTTGTGAAGTCAATAGAGTTATGAAAATCTCCATCATAGGATATAACCCCTAAATACTCCAGGGTCAGATACTCAGGTGAATTTATTTCTTTTATCCTCCATATCATTCATCCAGTATAAAAAGACCAATAAATTGGCAGCATACACCTGGGGCATACCATTCCCCTGGTATGTGGAGACACTGATGTGCATTGCTGATATGGTTTGGATTTGTTTCTCTGCTTGCTGTCTCGCTGAGAGAGAAGGAAAACGAAGATATGGACGAGCTACGCTCCTCCATATGTCATATTTGAATGACTTCTAATATTCTTTTTTCTTTTTAATGTATCTATCCTATACTACTTCACTTCAAGATAGGGTTGTGTTTCTATTTTCTATATTAATATAGACTCTGGGACTCTAGGGCACAGGTAGTATTTTCATCAATCCCCTGGTCAACGGGAAGGGGCCAGGTGAATCTGGCAAATCAAAAAATAGATACAGGACTGGTGCCACAGCCAGGGCTTTGGCTTTTTAGATCATGGGACATGCTTTGAGAAATCAGGTCTCCTGGGGGCTGATGGGGTTCATCTGTCAGAGAAGGGGAACAGCATCTTTGGCCACAGGTTTGCTGAGCTCGTGAAGAGGGTTTTAAACTAGAGTTGCTGGGGTAGGGGAACCACAATCCACCCCACTCCTTCCAGTTTGATGGCAGTGCCAGCAATAGATGCTCAAAGCCTGGAAAAGGGTCACAGGTCAGCAGAAGAGCACCTGGAGTACAGCATAAAAGAAAATTAGCCTCTACAGCCAGTAAGTCAGCTTCATCAGGGGCCAAGCTTCAATGCTTCTATGCAAATGCATGTAGAATGGGGAACAAACAAGAGGAACTGGAGATGTGCACACGCCTGCAGGGCTGTGATCTTATTGGCATCATGGAGAGATGGTGGAATGGCTCCTATGACTAGAGTGTTGGAATGGAGGCATACAGGCCCTTCAGGAAGGACAGGTAGGGGAGACGAGGAGAGGATGTCTCCCTCTATGTCAATGACCACCTTGAGTGCATGGACTTACACCTGGGGATGGATGAGGAGCCAACCAAGAGCTTATGGGTCAGGATTAAAGGGAGGGCAGAGACATTGCAGTGGGGCTCTGCTACAGGCCACCCGACCAGGAAGACCGAGCAGAGGAGGGCCTCTATAGACAGATAGAAGCAGCCTCACATTCGCAAAGTCCTGGTGGGGAATGTGAGGCTCAAGGGCAGCCTTGGGTCCAGTAACCATGAAATGGTAGAGTTCAAGTTCCTTAAGGCAGCAAGGAGGGTGCATAACAAGCTCGCTACCCTGGACTTCAGGAGAACAGACTTTGGCCTCTGCAGAGATCTGCTTGTCAGAGTGCCATGGGATAAAGCCCTGGAGAAAAGAGGAGCCCAGGAAAGCTGGTTAATATTCAAGGACCACCTCCTCCAAGCTCAGGAGTGATGCATCCCAACAGAGAGGAAGTCAGGCAAAAACCCGGGGGGCCTGCATGGATGAACAAGGAGCTCTTGGACAAACTCAAACACAAAAAGGAAGCCTACAGAGAGTGGAAGCAAGGACAGGTAGCCTGGGAATAATACCAAGAAACTGTCCAAGTAACCAGGGATCAGATTAGGAAAGCTAAAGCCCAGAGAGAGTTAAACCTGGCCAGGGATATCAAGGGTAACTTGGAGTACTGCATCCAGCTCTGGAGCCCCCAACATAAGAAGGACATGGACCTGTGGGGGGCTGGAATTAGATGATCTTTAAGGTCCCTTCCAACTCTAACCATTCTATGATTCTATGAATAAATGGAGAGGTGAGATACAGAGATTCTATCCTGCACCTCAGCGTCAGCTATCTCAGTACCTAGCATGTTGATTACAACACTCAGCTGACTTTGTGGATCTATAATGAAGTTTTGTAAGTATCTAAGTTTGAATACCTTTTCTACATATCTACCAACTCCTTTAAATATCTTTTATATACACATAAGTTTGCAGCAAAGCTCAAGAAAAATCTATTTCAGCTAATTAGTGCTCTCAATTTCTGTCAAATCCAGAAAAAAAAGAACTTTAGTAGAGGGGAAAAAAAAGCCTCTGCTGCCTAGTCAGTCTAGGTCATTTGGTTATTGTGACCCCAGACTGATTCAGGTACATCATGCCTCTAAACTTGGAGACTTTTTTACAATGTTGTATTGAAATTGTGCTACCTGTGTCAAAAGATCAGAGTTCAAGTCAATGTCTTCCTAATAAACATGCTGCCCTCAAAAATGATCTTGAAATTTGTGGAAAATCTATCTCTCAGATTTAGTTTTTCATATAAAAGTGCATAGGTTCAGTGCTGCTGTTACAACACTGTAGTCTAACAGCAGCATGGATTTGAGAGCCTGTTAATCTCATTATTACAATGTCAAGCTTACATGGGAACAGGGAGCAATTATCTTCAAGCTCAGATTATTTCCTCAGTCACATTTCAACTCTCTGGCAGTAGCTTTCGATCTTTCAGTCTTTAGATTTGCTCTAAGGCAGACCATTCTCCCTGCCACCTTCTGGGCTTAACTATGCATCTTTCTACATAGCAGAAATGCCTTCATGATCACAACTTGTGACAGGCAGATGTTTTTTACCTCTCCTGATATTCCTCATTTTACCCCTACACTTGGTCCATGCAGTCAAGGAGAGGATGTGCTGGTAAGTTACTGCATTTGGTAGGCATCCCTGTATAGTTTATAGTTTTGCTGCTGCTTTGCAATTACCTTCAATCATATCGAGTCTTGTTTGAGGGAAAATGCGAACAGGATAATACATTCACAACATCCAAAACATACAACACAGTTACGGGTGCTTTAAAATGACACAAACAAATAAATAAACAAATAAAACCCCTCCAACACCTTACCTATTTATATGAAGGCTAAATCAGAAAGGTCTCTACCTTATCCAGTTGACTCACTCCTCTCCTGACAAAGCTGTAGTCAGGGTTTCAGTCTTTGTGCATACCACTCAGAGAAAGATTCTACATAGGAGAAACTGTCAGGGAACCCATTTATAGCAGAAGTTTCTCTTACAGTGTTTCCAGCAAAAAATACTTTTGGGAACACACTCGTACATGGCTGTTCATTTCTCTGATCTTACAGATGTTCATGTTGCTGGAACTTTGATCCTACTGAGGCTCATGAGAGATTCATGGCGATGGAACTGGAAGAGGAATCATAGAGAACATCTTACATCCCAACAGTTACTATATAGCTTATTTATTCACCAGTCAGTCTTCATGATCAGAGTGGATATTGTTTTTCTTCTAAGATATGCAAAAACATCTGTACTAACAGGTGTAACCTTCTATACTGCACTTGCTAGTAAAAAAAGAAAATGTTCTTGCATCAATAAGCAGCAACGTTTCCCTTTCTTTCTGGTGATTCATTGTCATATTTCAGGGGCAAAAATATCTTTCACTGAATTTTGTCATCTACATCATTAGCCAAGACATACTGCACCAATATCTAAATATAACAAATGTACTTAACTTATTAACAACTAATTGATAAAAAATGCGACTCTAATTAATCATTTGGGGTGAAAATATGCTCAGAGCTACTAATTCACAGACTCTTTTTTTAAGCATTTTGAGACAAGAAAGTTTCAGTGAAACAAATTGGAAAAAAAATAAACAAGCCCCAAAAAAACAAACCCAAAACATGCCTATTCTCAGGAGAGTTAAATTAACAGTTAACATCTGTTTAGCACATATGTGGTGGGTTAACCTTGGCTGCTAAGTGCCCACTAAGCTGCTGTCTCACTCTCTTTACTCAGCAAGATATGGGGAGAAAGTAAGATGTAAAAGCTCCTGGACTGAGGTAAGGACAGGGAGATCATTCACCAATTACAATCACAGACAAAACAGGCTCAACCTGTGAAGGTTAATTTAATTTATTGACAATTAACAAAGACAAACCTAAAACCACCTCCTTCAAAGCCGTGTTTCTTTCCAGGCTCATCTTCACTCCTGACGCACAGAAGTCTATGAGGCCAGATGGGATCCACCCAAGTGTACTGAGGGAGTTGGTGGAAGTGCTCATCAAGCCACTTCCCATAATTTATGAGCAGTCTTGGCAAACCAGGGAGGTACCAGTTGTCTGGAGGTTAGCAAACGTGACACCATTCCACAAGAAGGTTAGCAAAAGTGATGCCTATCCACAAGAAGGTCTGGAAGGAGGATCTGGGGAACTACAGGCCTGTCAGACCTCGGTGCCATGGAAAGTTATGGAGAAGATCATCTTGAATGCTATCACACAGCACATGCAGGACAACCAATTGATCAAGCCCAGTCAGCATGGGTTCATGAAAGGCAGATCCTGCTTTACGAACCTGACCTCCTTCTATGACAAGGTGACTCGCTTGGTGGATGAGGGAAAGGTTGTGGATGTTGTCTACCTAGCCCTTAGTAAAGGTTTTTACACCATTTCTTACAGCTTTCTCCTGGAGACACTGGCTGCTTGTGGCTTGGACGGGAATACTCCTCGCTGGATAAAAAACTGGTTGGAAGGCCAGGCCCAAAGAGTGGTGGCGAGTGGAGTGGGGTGGAGTTGGTGGCTGGTCACAACTGGTGTTCCCCAGGGGCCAGTTCTGTTTAATATCTTTATCAACAACCTGGACAAAGGGATTGAATGCACCCTCAGTAAGTTTGCAGATGACACCAAGTTGGTGTCACTATTGAGTATTGATCTGCTGAAGGCTCTACAGAGGGATCTGGACAGGCTTGATCAATAGGCCAAGGCCATTGTTATGAGGTTCAACAAGGCCAAGTGCTGGGTCCTGTGCTTGGGTGACAACAACCCCATGCAGTGCTACAGGCTTGGGGAGGAGCGGCTGGAGAGCTGCCTGGTGGAAAAGGACCTGGGGGTGTTGGTCAACAGCCAGCTGAATACAAGCCAGCAGTGTGCCCAGGTGGCCAAGAAGGCCAACAGCATCCTGCCCTGTAAAAGAAGCAGTGTGGCCAGCAGGATTAGGGAAGTGATTGTGTCCTCAGTGTCTGCAGGATTGTTTTTCTCACATTTTCCTCACCCCTTCCTCTCACAGTTGTTGTCGAGCATTTTTTACCCTTCCTTAAATATGTTTTCACAAAGCTGCCACCAACGTTGCGGATGGACTCAGCTTTGGGCGTCAGGTCTCTCTTGCCAGTGTCTGATGTGGGACTGCCCCTGGGCTCCTCTCAGAAAGGCCATCCTTGCAGTGTCCACCCTTCACACCCCTCTGCTACCAAAACCTTGTCATATAAACACAATATACTGGAAATAGAAAAAGACTGAAACACACTCTCTGGAGATTGTTCTTTTTTCTTCAGAGAGCAATCTAAGTATCTTTGCAGGTGAGATCCTCAGTCTTTCTCTATATGTTCTTATGGAATATGTGAACTTATTTGTAATTTCTGCCCATGAAATTACTTGTTTCTGTGATAATATCACAGTAGAATTCAGATGTATATTGCAGAAGTTAAGTATTCTGAAAGCATGTCATTTCTTGCATTTACCAATAGTAAATTTTTCTAACAGACATACTGACAGTCTGCTTCTCTTTGATGCTCATCACAATTATCAACAGCACAAATATTTCATCTCAAAATTCATCTGTCCTAATTTTCACCTTTTTTTTTTTTTTTTTCTTTTTCTGTTAGAAGCTGCAGTTGGATACCTTTATGCTATACAGTTTTATGTGCTGGAAGGACGCTGGTTTTTTTTGTTTTGGTTTTTTTTGTTTGTTTGTATGTTTGTTTGTTTTAGCTATTTTTTTATTTGTTTGTTTGGTTTGGTGTGGGGTTTTTTTAATGTTTTCATTCTGGACATTTTCCATTTTCTTAGTTATGTAAGCCGTCATCTTTTATAGCACAGACCCTTGGTCTCTATTAAATGATATGATCTAAATGTATGAACTGACAAGATTAATGCAAGCAGAATGAGTCTATCTGTTCTCATATTAAAATGCTTTATGCTTTGTGAAAAATAATTATTTCTTTGCTTCATGCAGAAATCTATACAGTCAAATATTTGGAGTGTAACTGTGATGAAAACTTATGCTCCAGAGGATCTGAATCACTCAAGGGACAGATACCAGGCAGTTCATCTCTAGGTCACTAGTCTGAAGATACTCCAAGTCTGACGGAAAACTGACTGAAAGCTCATCTCCAAGGGAAATGCGTTTATTCGGAGCATCTTCTTGTGGTTACAGGTCTGCTTCAAACTAACCTTTATCACAGCTGACACTAGTTACCAATCCTATTATCATGATCCACAGGTGTGTCTTCTTGTAGGTAGTAACAAAGTTTGTGAAACATTAGTTTTGATTAGCTATTTACCTATTCTGAACAATTATTGGAGATTATTTCGATCAGATGTTTTCTCTTTTACCAACCAATCACAGCTGAGTACTGAAAAGCAGTTAATGGTTCTAATGTGTTGCTGATTTATCCCACTTTTCTGTCCTGATTATCATACAACAGAAAGGTGAAGAATTATATTTTTCCACTCCCAGTCCTTTTTTCATTTGGTTTATGT
The DNA here is from genome assembly GCA_013398915.1 of Dromas ardeola. NCBI lineage: Eukaryota > Metazoa > Chordata > Aves > Charadriiformes > Dromadidae > Dromas > Dromas ardeola. The sequence continues at coordinate 38,189 of VYZM01024112.1, read as the reverse complement.
GCTTCTTTACTCTTGATGACTATTAATCTATTCAACTGTGACTCACTACCTGTTCCCCCTTTCTGGACTTCTCGTTTCATTGTGGATAAACAGCCAGTCATTCCACTTCAAATAGAAAGTTTCCAAAAATATTTCCTTTATCAAGTGAAAATAGGCTTCCTCAAAATTATAGTTTTTTACACAATCCTCATAATAAGTGCTGTCTAGAAGGGATCACTGTATGAACATAACTGTATTTCTCTTTAAAAAAAAAAAAAAGTTGCTCCCAGAAATGTTGTTTGAGGGCATTATTTTTAATTTACTGGGCATTATCAATTTCTTTGTGCTAATAGTTTTTATTTTGTTTCATTTTTAAAGCCACTTAAATTTTGTCCTATTTTCTGACTTAAGAAAAAGTCTGTATGCATAATACCTAAATGCGCAAATCACATCAGAGTGTCTTCTTAAATTCTTTCATTTCAAAATGGTGGGGAAGCCCTCCCTGCCCTATCGCTTTCTTCTGAAATGAAGGGAGAGAAGAGCAACAAAACATTTACAACTTCAGAGTGAAAATTTCTGACACTTTTGTTTAAGTTCTAAGAGGCTTCTTTTTGGCCAAAGGAACAAGAGGAACTGAAGGGCTCTCTGTGACCTTCAGAAATTTTTATAAGCAGAAACAGAACTTTTCCACATGTCCCACCACTCAATGCTTTTGAAGTGTCTGTTTCTCCTAGGCTATATTTTCCAGTCCTCACACCAATAAATTCTCCTGCAACTGATCAAGTCTGATAAAGAAAAGAGATTCCTTTCACAGATGGCACTTACCTTAATGTTGACAAACACCAGTGAAAAAAACCCATTATTCAGAATAATGTTTTCAAATGCCCTAGTGTGGTGGTAGGGGGGGAAACGTTGCACAAAAATTTTTATAATTGCAAGTCTTTACATACAGTTAAGGAGATATGGAAATGCTTTTCATAGCCTTATAATAAAAAAAGATTTATTTTGTGAAAATACATAACATCAATTTCAAACACATAGGGAAAATATTCTCCTGAGTTTAGTAGCTATCATTAGTAAAATAAGATTAATATGTTAATGGTAATATGATGTTCTATCTACTTTATCTTCTCCAGCATCTCATGACCACAGGTTATGTGGATTACTTATCTCCTCAGAGAAGGCTGAGGAACATTTTTTTAATCTCAAAATGTTTTGGATCAGTACTTTGTATTTTGAGGAGAAGGAAAGAAAAAATATATAATGTACAGCAATAGCATGCAGACCTAGAATGAGAGCTGGTCTGTAAATTTTTTAACCTAAAAATAGCAGATGCAAATGAAATTGTCTTTGGGTACAAGAGAGGCTTATCCTCAACTAACCTCCCCTGGTATAGTGCTGCTGTGAAATCTGAACCAAATGGTTGAAAGAACTGGAGGTGTAGGACAGCAGGATAGGACAAACAGATGGTCTGCTACACAAGTCACACTCTCAAAAAGTTGTTGCTTAAATTTTCACGTGTTCAAAACCTGCTTCAACCTACCGAAGCAGAGCCTGTGTTTTGCCACCAAAACAAAACTGTCCTCAAAGGATATGATGGCATCATTAGCATGCGTCTTTGGGAAAAATCACACAGCATTTAGACACTGCATTTCTATGTTGTATTATTATCTTAAACTGTCATCCAATCCAATTTTCATAAAGACTGGGTTTGTTTGACAGTCAACACATGCATTTGTTTCTGGTCTTAAATGCGACCTCTGCTTGGGCTGCTGACTGGAGGTTCTTACTTAAGTTTTCATGATCCTTTACTTAGATTAGGTGGGCATCATTCAAAACTCTCTTACTATAGCTTCTCTTGAAGTTGTTCAAGTAGGAAATATGTGAGCTCTCTGGAGAGGTGGCACTGCCATTCCAAATTAAAAACACTTGCAGAATTAAAGATATCTGTACAGAAATTGCAGAGATGATGGTAGGATATACTTATCAGAGGCAAAAGGCAATGACAGGTTAAGAAACCTAAGTATGACCTGTACCGATTTCTTTCTGAGGTAGGTTTGGTACTGTATATGGCCAGGGAATGCCATCAGCACCAGCTCACTGGTGACAGACAAATTTCAGAGCTAGGGAAGGATCCATACCACAGTCAAAAAACCAAGCTATTTGAGAAATCAGAATTTCTTCCATACCAAGACAGTCTTCGTCCAGGACTGTAAGAATGTGGAAAGGCAGTAATGCAATACTGCTACTGGATGGTTTCTGAAATGTTTTTTCAGTTTAATTTTGGACTTTTTTGCAGGTGCAGGCAATGTTTCATTTTTTTCTCCCAGATTCAAAACTGGAATTATGAGAATGCTAGATGAGGTGAGGAATTACCATTTCAGGTTTAAATTTAATTTTTCAATTTTCATATGTATTTTTAATGCATTAGGATTATTACAATATCAAGAAAGCTCATCTTCCAGCATGTTTTGTCAACAAAAGATAATAACATTTTAAATTTTCTTATAATTATATGTTATTGACAAATTGGCACGTGTGATTTTAAGAATAGGATTTCTAACACTTCAGATGGAATTGTTTCTTTATTTTTTCCTCCAAGCCAAATTGCCAAATATTACAATAAATAATTTTATATATATGAGAAAAGATATAGGAAGAGACATTGGTAATTTAGTTTTCTTTTGTGTCTCTGACCTTTCTTCTTTCAAAAAAGAGATTTGTAATTATGATGGAAATAATTGCATCACTGAAATCATATGAAGCTGATAATAACAACTTTATTTGACACAAAGTTTGTTTATTATTTGTTCAAGCAATGAATCTTTATGCCCCCATTGTATCTGTCCTACCTCCATAATGGTGACTGACTTAGTGGCACCCAAACTAGAAAGTCCCCTTATGTGGCTTCTTTCTCTTGGCTTTTGTCATGTTGAGGAGTATAACCAGCCACAACTATCACGTAAAGGATCCAGTCTTGTTGTACTAATCCAGCCCCTGGATGATGCTCCTTGCTCCTTTTTAAGAACCATATGGACATGCAGCAGGTTTTTGACAAATTCACCTACAGTTCTTCTTCCTGAGAGCTGCAGAGTCACCCCAAGTAAAGGGGATGTGAGGCTTGCTGTGCAAGTTTAATGTTGTTATTCACTTTCTCTTTACCCTGCAATTGGGTAACCCTTGAAGACATGTGTAAAAGATTGACCTACTTCTAGAAAACTAAAAAAAAGCAAAAATTATGCAAGAGGCTATGTTTTCCACTACTGGAAGTATTTTAACTCCAAAAGAATAGGGTTTGGGAAGAACAGGGGCTTGAAGAGAAAGAAGGTCAGACAGGAAAAGTAACAAGCTCCAGAACTTAGAGCTCCGACAGAAAACTAATTAGATATTGAAAAACATTCAGGATCATGGTTGCAAAGTTCCCCAATTAATGTTCTTTATATCTGATGAACAGGCTAATGTCCCCTGTAACTATATATAAAGCTGTGCCTTCTTTTTCCCCTTTTTTTTTTTAAAGTAAAAGAAAGGAAATGGCCGTGCTTATCACAGCTGAACTATTATTAAAACAGGGGTAGTAGTCTTCTTTCCTGCACTTTGGGGTCTTTCATTATTGATATTGAAAGCATGTCATCTGTCTGTTTATAAATTTAAAAGTTTGTTGTCAGCAGTCAACTCTCTAAGACTTTTCTAGTTTTTTGAATACATAACAGAACAATAGAAAAATGGCTATGTCTGACAAAATGAAAACTCCCCAGCATTTGCCCTTTGTGAGACCTCTGAGGAGCTATGCATAACTCTCATACAGAGAAACAGTATGCATCAGTTCTGTGACTGACTGCCAAAATTATCTTGACCTCTCCTTTAGATGATGTAACATCATAATGTATCTTGTAATTGCTGTTCTATCTGGCAACTGAAAATCATCACACAAATAATCCAGTTTGTATCCTCCCATGAGGAAACATCTTTGTCTTTTTCTCAATTACTACATAGAACACAACATAAAGCAAAAATAGCAGGAATATTACTCTTGCTGAAATCTGACATATCCATGGCCAGCATCAATTCACCTTATCACATGTAATGTGGGGAAATATATGGGATGGGGAAAGAGTAGAACAGATTCCTAGAAGTAGAAGTGATATGATAAGTCCATTGACATTACTTGTATATACTGGTCTGTTCATTCAGGGTAAGGGAAAAAGAAAATTCTTGCCTTTACCTTTTTTGAAATGTCTGGTACCTGAAGATATGAACATCCCATGCTTTCATTTCTCTGGCTGCACTTGAATCCCTCCAAGATACTCTTGTTCCTAATAATCAGTCAGCAGCTTCATAGACACACTCAAGCTCAAGAAAAATGAAGATGAAATTCATGTTGCGAGTTCTGGCCTGGAAAGTTCAGTTGAAAAACAAGAGCACAAAGTGGGAGCAAGCCTGTAGATGTCACAGTGAGTAACTTTGGTATTTCACCACAGGATCAGCTTATGAAAGAGGAGAACCTGTACAAAGATGTTTTGAGAGTCAAGGGTAAGAGACCTGAATGGTACAGGAACAAGGACAGGAACCCATCTGGCTAACTTTGATTCTGGAAAATTGTATTTGTTCATCTGGAAGACTTCCAGCTGGACTCAGGCATTGTCACTCATGCATATAAACAATCACATATTTCTATAGGTCTATACTTCTATGTAATACTCTAGTTGTGCAAGAGACTACAAACAACTAAAAAAACCCTGAACCCACTTAATATAGATGAAAAATAATGACCTTATAATACAGTAAATACATAAATCTGGTACGAAGTGAGCATAAGTAATTTCCTGAATTGTGTACAAAGTAATTTATGAACAATCTGTAAAATCATTGTACCATCACTTCTTTGTAGCCTTCTATTTGCACATTTTTCTTTTTTCCATAGGAAATTCCATAGGAATTTTTTAAGAATCTCTAATTAAATCTATATGGTAATAACTAAAGAAAGAATAACCATTACTAGAATCTAGATCCAGAACTGTCAGCAACTATTGTTTCCAAGGCATTTTAGGATATTTAAATTATTTATTGCTGCATATGAGGTGGTGGGTTTTTTTAATAAGCCATCAGTGAAAGACAATGAAAGGGACAAGATCTGCAGCAAATTTCCATAAAGATTAAGTGCTTGAATTCAAATTATTGTTCTCCAAATATACAAAATACACATACCAATGCTGTGTGTATTATTCTGTCATCCACAGTGCTGAAAGGTACACATACCTGTTTAAATTATTTTGTTAATTCTTTTTCATTGAGTTGTTCTTGTACAGCATATCTTACTGGCTCCAAATTACAAGTAAACACTTGTATTAAAAAATCTGCATTCAGATTTCTGAAACATTTCCAAGGATCTTTCACTTCAACAGTGCACAGAATTTTGCACTGAACAAAACTGGCTTTTCAAACATTTTTCAGCATGAACACTTGAAGTATATAAGTAAAAAACAGGACACTGTAAATGATAAAATGTTATCAAGGCTATAGGACAATGCAATGAGCAATAAAGTGGGTAGCTGACTGTCTGTAAAGATCCTTCACAAAATCCAGTGCATGATTTTTTGAGAAGTGTACTCTGGAATGAATGTTTTTAAGATGGCTAATCTCTGAAATAACTTGATTCATTTTTGGTACTGTTGCACATGCTGTCAGAGTCAGCTGTGCATGCCCTTTCCTTCTAGGAGATAAGAAGACTGATGTTTGGATTTATAGTTCTTGTTTCTAGGTTAATCAGTCAAAGTGAATGTATTGGATTCCTGACAAAATTTGCAGTTGAACAGAGAGCAGTCTTACTGGACTGTATTTATTCACTACAACGGTATGTATTCATTGAGTTTGAGTTCTGTCAGACTATAAAAGGGTCACCATTTTTTTAACTTCTGAAGTCTTTTTTAGTTTATGTCAAAAGTGCTATCATGCAAAAACCAGTTCCATCTGTATTTTTGTATTCCCCTTCTGCTTAGCTATATTCATTCAGGGATGTTCTTCACCATGAGAGTGGTGAGACACTGGAACAGGTTGCCCAGAGAGGTGGTGGGAGCCCCATCCCCGGAGATGTTCAAGGCCAGGCTGGATGGGGCTTTGAGCAACCTAGTCTAGTGGGAGGTGTCCCTGCCCATGGCAGCGGGGTTGGAACGAGATGATCTTTAAGGTCCCTTCCAACCCTGAAAATTCTATGATTCTATGATATTTGTAAGAAAATTATCTAACCAGCAAAATCTAATACTATGAACTGTCCACTGAAGAAGGTCTAATCCAGATTTTATTATTTTCACACAATATTTTCCAGTGTGGAATCTAATTCTGTGTGTAACCTTCATAAGACATAAAAGGAAAGTAAAACTTGCTAACTTAAATCACCATAGTGGATTTACACTATGATTGATGGCAAGGTAATCTACTATTGAAGATGAGAAGCGGCTGTGGAGGGTTAAGGCAAAAATTATACCCTACTGTTAATCAAGCCTTTTTGAAGAACTTAAAAGAGTTAATTGAAAGGGGTAAAAAGTTGGGGGGGGGAGGGCAGGGAGGAACCAAACAGGAACGAGCAGCAACAAAACTAGCACAGGTTTTATAGAACTTTTTTTTTTTTTCTGTTAAGGACAATAATCAAATCCATGCATACCTTCATATTTGAGTTGATAATGTTTAATTTTCACTTAAATTTTTGATAGAAATCTGTCTTAGCTCAACTCAATTATAAAACATCAAGAAAGGGATTCAAAATGGTTTTATTTCATCAGTCTGTGTAATGACTTTGTAATACTAAACTGGGATATGATGCTTTTGGGACAAAAGATTTTGCAGCATCAGCCAGTCAAAGGTTCTAACTCTGCAATTTCAATGCTGAATTTATCACTTTTGGCACTGATGTCAACCATAAGTCAATGCCTGCTCATGCGATGGGGACTTTCTGAATCTAGCCTATTAATTCAAGGCAATAAAGAAAGTATATTTAGCTCTAATACTAAGTTATTTAAAGTTATAGGCAGTGTAGTAGATGGATAACAAGGTTGTTTAGCTGGAGATGTATTATCTATTTACAAGGGTTACTTATGACTTTGTAACCTACAAGATGTCATTTTTTTATCATAGAAAATGTACAGTGGGCAAAAACAGGCCAGTCAGAAAATAAAAAAGGTCACCTATACAAGAATCTAGCATCCTCCCACCCCTCCCTAAAAGGAACAAAGACTATTCAACAGTCCTTAATGGTCCTCCACACCATGCATCTTCCTATCACTTCTCTCTCTCCTTATGAGAAAAGAAACCTTCACAAAGGGCACAAGATACTGTAACAGTGTCTATGTTTTGTGTGGAAGAACCTTCATTATTATAGAAACACAGAGCAGAATTAGGGAGTTACAGAATTCATATTGGAAGGGACCTCAGGAGGTCTCCTGTTTGACCTCTTCCTCAAAGCAGGGCCAGATTGGAGATTAGATGGAGACGTTCAGGACTTTTTTGAATCCCACCTTGAAAAGCTCTGAGGCTGGAGACTACACAGCTTCCCTGGGCTACCTACCCCACTGCCCAGCATCCTCATGGGGAGAAATTTTCTCCTCGTATCCACTCCAAACCTCTCATTATCTATTGTCACACTACCATGCACTGCTGTGAAGGGCCTGACTCTGGTCTCCTCAGCCCCTCTGCCTCCCTGCAGGCACCGTGGGCTGCTGTTGAGTACCTGAAGCTGTCCCTTGCCCTGGATGAACCAGTCCTGTCCCACAGCCTCTCTTTACAGGGCAGGGTCTCCAGCCCTGACCATCATGGTAGTCTCCCTTGACGTCACTCCAGTTTATGCAGTCCCTGAACTGGAAGTCCCAAAACTGAACACCTGCCCCCTTGCAGAGGCTCTTCTTTCCTAAGGCAGAGCTTTTTGTTTGTGTGTGTTGATTATGGTATGGCTCCTGATGGTCCCTTCCTTCAGCCTGACTGTGTCTCTCTGCGTGGCAAACACAGGTTTGGTGTCACCTGTAGACATAACGGGATGGATGACTCCGTCACCTCCTCTAGGTCATTAATGAAGATGTCCCTCAGGTATCCCGATTCTTACTGGTTTCCAGGAAGAGTACGACCCCTTAACCACTACCATTAGAGCCTGATCATTCAAGCAGATTTTTGCCTAAGCTAATATCTTTATGGTGTAATACATATAAAAATACAACATAAAACCAAAGTAAACATTTAAAGCTGTTATTCCACTCACAGAGTAGTCCAAAATGTCTATATCCCCTTTTTAGACTGTTATCTTATTTCTCTTTGCTATACCTAACTACACATGGATGAAATAAATCACAAAATGGTTATGGTCTATGACATATAAAGTATTGCTTTAAATTCTGTGAATTATTCACTCAGGTTCCATTTTTACCTGATTCAGTGTCAGCTGTTGCAATTTTTTTATAAGCCACTGCTATAAACCTAATGACTAAATTACTTCCACAAATATTCATACATGCATGAAAATAATTTTCAATGTCCCTAAATTCCTGATGTTTCCCACGACCCAGTTGTTTTTCTCCATATTACCTTTGCAGGCCACTTAAACTCGGGCTGTATCCAGACTGATACAGATCTGAGAGGGTTTGTGGTTTTTCCAGATCTGTTCGTGGTTTATTAATTTCCACAAAAAAAGGAAAATGGAGTAGCTGGAGGCTGCACAGGGTTTATGTATTCCCATATGCCAATTCTGAAGATGTGGCTTCAGTGTGGTTGGCAAGTTGCCGGCAAGCAACCTTGGTCTTAGGAAAGTGAAGCTATGGTATAGACACAACTCTAGTTATGAGATGCTTTAGTGTGGTAAAGAAACAGAAATTTTTGGTAGCAATTTTTATTTATAAAAGGAAGAAGGAAGGAAATGGAGAACAATTTTGTATGTAAGTTCATACTGAGAGAATGCATTATTTCTCTTGGGACATCATAAGAAATACGTAATAATTGTCCAATTATTTCCAATATTGTTATGGTGTTCTAAATATATAGATGAAAATATACACAATAATATGCATAAATAACAAGTGTTAATACTACTATGAACAGTGCTCATTGGAGAAGGCAATCAACAATTCTCTCTCTTGTGAGAGAAACCACATGCTTAGGTTTTGTTAGGACTTGTGTCTTAATCATTAGACTTTTAAAGATCTTACTTAATCACATGAGAAATTATTTCAAAGTTAACATTTTTTTGCCATGAAGAAATTCTGTATTTTTCTTTCTCCTTTTTAATTAAGTTTTCAAAAAAAAATTTATATCTGACAGTTTTTTAGTTTTCATGAGAAATCCAGATTTTTATTTACTATGGCACGTAAGGATCTCAGAAGTATTATTTAAAACAATAGATTGGCTTTCTAAGAAAAACCATTGACTTCAAAGACTAAAAACTTTCAGAGAGATGGAAAGTGTAATTTTTTCTTTCATGGGATAGGTAAATTTTCCTTTTTTGAACATGAATTAAGTTATTAAAAGAAGCAGCAGGTATTTTATCATTGCCATCAGTAGGCAAAGGATTAATTGCTGTCAGTGTTCATACCACGGTACCTTGTGGGGTACAAATTACATTTCTCTAACCTCAGCACCTTAATCAAAACCAACATGATCAGAGCTCATATTAATCTGCTGCAGCCAGCACCAGTCTTTCTATGTCAAATGAATGCAAGGTCAGCAGTGTGGACTTCTGAAAGGAGGGAACAAGCTTATCAGGAAAATGCACATGGTGAGGTCCAGGAGCAATGACAATGTGAAAAATCAAGTTAATATCCAGTAAAAAGGCATGCACATTGCAGTGCTGTTGCCTTTCTGTCAATTTGTTCCATGCTGAATCAAAACAGGGGTTTGTGTGTGTCTCAAGTGCCCACAAGCTCCTTGTAATTTGTCTGCAAGATATCTGAACTTCTATTAAATGGGCAGATACAACACCAAAAAAAAGCAGTGTAAGTGGTAGATATACAAAAGAGTCTTTCCCTTAAGAAATTAAGCTGAACTGTAAAAGCACTGTGTTTGATAAACAGCTATATGTACACTTCAGGCTTGCCTTCTGTTTTATGTGCCTGTTCACGCTCCAGTTGGGCAGTCAGGATTTCAACAGCTTATGAGGAAAGTAAGGCGAGTTCACTCAGCGCGAGTTGTATGGCTGAACTTTGTGTGATACCTCTAGACAAATCAAAGAGTTCATTTATGAAGATTTATCTACCAGGTTGCTAAAGGAAAGGACCTTACAGCACTCAGCTTATCAGTTTTCTAAACACAAAACTGCTGGAACTGTTCTTTATGAAATATATTTTGATCCTGGAAAGGGCACTGTCCTTCCAACCACATTATCTTTAAGACTATTTGAAAATATTAGGAAAGGCACTGAGCTGATTTACAATCACACTAACAATACTAGGCAGAATATTTTAATGGTTTGAGAGGTCAGTTAATCATAAACTCTGTGGAACTGTGATGAAAGACACAACCTAAAGCTGTGGAAGGTGAAACCAGTTAATGCACGAGTTCAATCACCCTCTTTTTAAGAAAATCTTTGACCAAATTTTCAGCCTATGTACCAGAAGTTGGGCGCCTAGATTTAAAATTTTGTGCTCATATATGTCTCTCATATATATCTACATGGTGCCAATGAAATATCATGAGATGTAGATAGGTTATCTATATATCATTCCACCATACAAAAACAAGTCAAGCTTTAGACACTTAAGATTAGTGTCCTACATTGAAAACTTTTACACTAAAGTTTTGGTTTATCGTCAAATATTTGCATCATGATAATTGAACTGTAAAAAGCAGAGTTATGTGTTGCAAGATACTGGCCGACTGATCCGTATTGTCACTTCAGGAGCAGGTAGTCTCGGTGTTAGCCATTCATGGACTGCCTGCCTCTATGTATCTGAGATGCTTCTGACTTAATAACAAAATTGAAACACACTTTAGTTTCAATCTGCTCTAGAAAGTTCTGCAGAATTGTTGATAAAAGCTTTAAATATGTTGCCCTTGGTCAGAATATTACAGTTATGTCAAAAAACAGGCCAGTGTCACTGAGCATCTGCAGCAGTTCAGGCAAAAGTCAGTTTCACAGCTCCCCTCAATGGGAAAAAAAATGTATTTTAGATAGTTTGATGAGAATGTAATAAAATAATCACTGAACAAGCAAATAAGTTCATTTTGAAACTGAAGATTACATCTTGTCTGTTTATAAGTAACCCAGCACAGCAGACCACCAGTTTTCATAGACCATTCAAGCTCCATAGATATATATATTAATAAAACAGTGAATTCTAAGTAAGTAATGTAAATAAGACAACTACATAGAATAAAAAATCTCAGCTTAGGTGAAAGGTAGTGTAACTGTGCACAAACCAATAGCTGTACTTATTTTTTGCATTGCTCGGATGGGTGTTATTTGCATCAAGCTACAGAAATTAATTGTAGGAGGTCTTGATCCTGCAGAAAAAAAAACCATCAAGTCTGGGTTCAGAATTCGTCATTCAGATCTTGAGGTGCAACTGAATCTTGTCTTTAAACAGTAGAGTTAGAAACCTTTGCGTAGCTCAACACAGAGCACACTCCTGGAACTGCAGTTAAAGGGTGAGGTTGTTAGCAAGGACATGCAGTTGTCAAGGCAAGATTGGCAAGATGAAATTCCTAATGAGTACAGCCAAGAGCATTCCAGGAAATACAGAAATTGAGCCCCCCTCAAGATAATGACTTATCCCCACCTCTCTCAAATATACAGGGGAATAGGAAATACTATTAATTCTCGATGGCATCTTTCCACTTACTAATGTTCCTGGAGCAACAAGATAGAAACTTTGCTCTGCAGCATTACTAAAGTTCCTGTTACTTATTTTCTTCACCTGAGTTCAATCACGCTGCATGGTCTAATGTCTAAGTCAAACTAAGAAGCTTCAGGGAAAGCCGCTCATTCATGGAGTGCTGAGGAGGCAATTTTTATTTCAGCTCAAGCTGGATAAAAAGTCCTTGATTTCTTTTTCTTTCTCCCCAGTGTTCAACAAAGCCCTGTGACATATGCATGCCAGGCTGTACAAGCTTCAGAGAAGCCAAGGCCACTCATTTAATGAACGCTGACTATGCAAGTATTGGCTCTATAACCTTTCTGATCTACTTTTATGAAGCAACTGATGTTAAAACATGAATTTGAAGCAATATATGCTGCTACCCTTGCTGTTTCCCTGTTTAAAAATTTAACAGGAGCTCATAAATTTATAACCATTAAGAGGCAGGCTGCTACTGAAATGTAATCGAAGGTTTAAATTTGCAATGAAAGGCTTCCATCTTGCAGGTACAGAACAGAAGGAGATTTTGCTCCAAGAAGTGACCCCTGTGCTATGTTGGAGGGTTGTGCAGCAACCACAGAGGAGTCAGTTCAGGGATGTTGTTATGTGAAAGTATACTACAGATTTTGCACAGGAAAAATGTGTAACAGGCTTTTACTTATCTAGTAGAAACTTCAAAAAAACCTCCACTTTCCTGTATGTATAAAATCCTCTTGTTTTAGACCAGTGAATATCTTTAAATTTTGCTAGACCATGTTCTTCTGTATGATCTGTTTTATATTGTAGTACTGCATTTATGAAACAAGGAGATGATGTGCTTAACTTATGGGAGTGGTAGTTTTAACCTTGAACCCGTAAATCTCATAATGTAGTAAAGAAAGGCTTTAAAATTGTTATTAAAATCTGTCAGTTCTATTCAAATACTCTCTCTGAATAACAAACACTCTTTGTTCCTGCTTAAAAATTTACCTGAAGAAAAAGATAGCCATAGTAGAGCACACAGAATAAACCAATGTTTGCCTTAATTGTGCTTGATTCTTTTTTTCAAGGTAAACAAAAATAAATCTGAAAAAAAAAATATGATACAATGATATGTCACAACATAATCTTTCCATCATATGGTTTTGTGTAAACATGAGAAAGAATATGTTGTAAGAAATCTTCTATTGTGTCTTTAAATATTACCTATAATATCATATTAATGCATGAGGGACGCTGAGCTTTAAAATCCACGATTATATTAATATCAATGCCATTTTTATGATGTCTCAGAAACCAAAATTACATTCCTTAGGAGGAATTTGACAATAATTATGCTAACTGCTAAGTGTGCATTCTGCTGCGAGGTGTACTCCCTACTTCAGTAGAAGTACCTGCCCAACTGTGAGATACCAGCCTTTGGTGTGGAAGAGTGGGTTCAGCTTAGTTAACACTTTAGCTAACATATCAAAATAACATAAATGTTACCTATCTTATTTACAGTCACTCTTTAGAAATGAGCTTTTTCAAGGCTTTTGAATGCTGTCCAACATCTTTTATGTAGAATAGCTACACCAAGTTTTAAGATATATCTAGTTAATACATGCTAGATAAAAAAATGATATTAGAAAGACCTGAATATGAAAATGGAAAAGGGGATAATATTTCCTTGAGGAAGATGTGAATAATAAACTGTCTTTGAAATGTGCTGAGCATTTTTTTTGTATGCTTATTCGTTTCTTTTGTGGGTTTGTTTTTTTTTTTTTTCCGGATTGGACATTGAAACAAGGAACACAACCGTTTAATGCCATTGATCAAATCATGCTTTGGAAGCAGAGCCTGGATTAATGGGTTTAGGAATGTTCTTCTAAATTACAAACATCTGTAATGATCCTCCAAGGACAAACAGGGCACTCTGGTTCAATGAGTAGGTAATGAGATTGCTGTATAGCCCTCCTTATCAGTGTTTCCAAAGTTTGCTGGTGCTGCAGGACAGACTGCCTCAATGTCCTGGAAAACCACCGTTGGCTTATCACTGTAATTTCTCCTATGTGATCATAAAAACCCTCTATGTAATATTTATATTCACTTTTTAAAAGCAGACTAATTAGAGTCTGTCACTTTGCCTTTTGTTAATGTATTCTCATACACAGCTTGACATTACTGTGAATATAAATGGCTTTAACAAGAATGTTTTTCAAATCCTAGCTGTAATAGATATCTTTGTGGGATACCTTTTCCTTCAAGATTTGTTTGATAAAATTAAGTCTGGGTTCAGAATGAATGTGATTTATCTATTACAGCGCACTTACTGTCCCCCTAGATCAATGCAATCATTTTTGTGCTTTCATGTACAAACATATGAATCATTTCAAATCAAATCAAGATATTACCTTCTTCCAAAATTCTTTGTGAATTGAAGCCAGACATTTTAAAAGGCTAGATAATCTCTCTTAAAAAAATAAAGTATTTTAAACCTCATTTCACTATTTAATCTGACCAAAACTGGAAACGCAGAGCTACAGTTATGGTAGCCTCCTTTTGTTTCTTCATAAACTGTTTAATTTAAGGAAGACTGGATTGTTGGTATGAGAACATTTCCATCTGTTATTCTTAAAGAGTAGTTTGGAAAAAGTAGATATTTTGAGAGAGCCTTACCTGATCTGGATTTCTGAACATTTTGAGAACCCTCCATTTCTGTCCCTTAAGCAGGAAAGCACAGAGATCTCAGACTTCATCTCATGCAGACATGAAATGGCCTTTACATGACAGACTTTTAGTGTGGGATTAGAATCTGAAAATCAGGGGCGGTTTTATTGCAGACCAAAATAACTGTCATCACCACAGATTTCTGACCTGCTATGTTTCTTTTGGAGGGCTACAGGAGTGGATCCTTTCTGTTCTGGATGACCTGCACAATGTGGTGTTTGGCTCTGTCCTCTGAGCTGAGTCACAGTGATGTTAAATGGTCACACAGACATAAGGAGTGACTTGTAAGCATCAGGGTAGTAGTACAGACAACAAGAAAATGCAAGACCTACGCACTGAAGAAATACTTTAGCTCCCAGGATGTAACTTTATTGTGACAGAAAATCTATAGAGGCATTTTATAACTGTCTTACTGTGCTTTTTTTTTCAGAATACTAAAAAATGATAACAAGCTTCTGAGGTTTCAGTCTCATTCTTAATGCCAATTTTGAGTTTGGATAAGAGAGTCACTAACATTTATCATGTGTTTTCCAGAAGGAGAGCAAATAATAATTTATCCTGCTAGACTGTAGAAAATTTGAGCTCTCTTTTGTCATCAAATTGTTCGCAACACAGGTAAGCTTTAAAATGATCATTTAACAGCCATAGGAAACCCAGTATTTCAAAAATAATAAACAATCAGGAAGATTAAACTCTTCTTTTCCCAAGACCTATTAAAGAGGTTTCTTTCCTGTGTCATCACCCAAGATGTCCTGACCCACCTTGAATCCTCCCTGTTGTGTCCATAACAGACCTGTAGTATGTCTGGAATATGAATCTGTATTTCAGCCATTGATATTTATTATAACCAACCAAAATTCTCTCCATCTATGTCACAAACACTGCTTTCCAAATAACTTGAAGATGAGTGTATTGAAGTTGATCCATAAGACAAAAAGGCTATTGTCTTCTTAAGCAAACTCTCCTTAAGAATTAATTTCCTCAATCACTCACTCTATTCACTTTACTCATACTCACTTTATGAACCTGATAGTGACACATCTCCAGATATTGTGATAGTATAGCTGCATTGACTTATGACACTGGGCTCATTTCCTATTCTTTTAAGGGCTTCTACATCAGAAATACATTTTTCCCAAATATTTTTACTCCAGAATAAAACTAAAACTTTGTTGTTTTTTTTTCAGATCTCTGTATTGTAACTTCAAAATACAATAGATAATCCTCCTCTTATGATTATCGAACTATTTGGACTAGAAAACTATAGCTTTTTAAATTAAACAAGATGGATCTTACTCTATGCATTCAAGATCAAGGAGAACGGAATTCATAAAAAATTAAAATAAAGCAGAAATTGTACAAGAGTTTTATTAACAGAGATGAGTCTGGTAAAATGACTTTATTGTCATTGTGAAAACTTGATTATTGAATTAACAACAATTCGAGGATTAACCTATGATCACTTTTAAATACAGGTCCCCCAGTTTTGTACCACAAATTTTTGCAAAGAGAAAATGTTCTTGTAGATATCTGCAGAATGTCAGCTGTAATTCCACTGGCATGCACAACCATCATTTGTTGTTCAGAGGCAGAGTTGACTTTTGCAACAGTGAATATTACATGACTTGCAATTGCATTTCAACTACACAATACCACTGAAACAAAATCATAGAGTCACAGAATCGTAGAATGGTTTGGATTAAAAGAGGTCTTTAAAGATCCTCTAGTCCAATCACCCCACCATGGGCAGGGGTGTCTTCCACTAGAGAAGGTTGCTCAAAGCCTGGTCCAACCTGATCTTGAAGATTTTCAATGATGGGGCATCCACAACTTCTCTAGGCAACTTGTTCCAGTGACTCACCAGCCTCATTATAAGAAAATTTCTTCCTTATGTCCAATCTAAAATTGTCTTTCAGTTTAGAAAACCATTGCCCCTTGTCCTGTCACTACAGCCCTTGCTAAAACTTGCTCCATCTTTTGTATAAACCTCTTTTATATATTGAAAGGCCACAATTATCTCTCCCCGGAGCCTTCTCTTCTCCAGGCTGAAAAACCTCAACTCTCTCAGACTTTCTTTATAGGAGAGGTTCCTCAGCTTTCTGATCGTTCTCGTGACCCTCCTCTAACAAGTCCGTGCCTTTAATGTATTGGGGATCCCAGAGCTGGACGCAGTGCTCCAGGTGGGGTCTCACCAGAGTGGAGTAGAGGGACAGAATCACCTACCCTGACCTGTTGGCCGTATTTCTTTTGATGAAGCCCAGGATACGGTTGGCTTCTTAGATGCAAATGCATGTTGCTGGCTCATGTCCAATTTTTCATCCACCTTAAATCCTTTTACTGCAGGGCTTCTCTCAATCTATGTATTCACCAGCCTCTGCTGATATTGTAGATTGCCCCGACCCACGCACAGGACATTGGACTTGACCTTGTCAAACTTCACGATGTTTGCACAGGCTCAACTTCTCAAGCCTGTGAAGGTCCCTCTGAATGGCATCCCTTCCATCAAGCATATCAGCTGCACCACTCAGCTTGGTGTCATTTGCAAACTTGCTGTGGCTGCACTCAATCCCACTGTCTATGTCCTCGATGAAGATATTAATTAGTATTGGTCCCAATATAGACCCGTGAAGGACACCACTCATTACTGGTTTCTACTTGGACACTGGGCCATGGACTGTAACTCTTTGGATGTGGCCATCCAGCCAATTCCTTATAGACTGAATGGTCCATCCATCAAACCGTTATCTCTCCAATTTAGCAGCACGAATGTTGTGGGGGGCCATACCGAAACCCTTACAGAAGACTAGGTAAATGAGGTCTGTAGCTCTTCCCTTGTCCACTGATGCAGTCACTCCATTGAAGGCGGCCACTAGATTAGTCAGGCACAATTTGCCCTCGGTGATGCCGTGTTGGAAGTTTATAAATCAAGAAGTCTCAGTTTATTAGAGGTCAAACTTGAAAATCTTAAATACTTGTCTTTGCAGGTATTAATTTGTCACAGAGAGATGCTCATCTTGATTTTAATAAGGAATTGGTCAGTGTATTCTTGAATAATCTAGTCCCTCTAAATCTCACCAGCTGTGCTGTTCTGTGGTGAAGTGATGACAAGTATCTTTTTAAGTAGTGGTGATATAAGCATGCAGATAGATGTAAAGGACATCAATCTGCTCTTGAATGATATGCACTGGCAGAAGACATTTTTTGCACAAAGTTCAGAAATGATACACTCCTGTGCTCTTATGTTTTGCTTATTTGCATTCAAGTTTCTTCTGCCACTGTCAAATAGATTGAAATGCTGACGTGTTTTGGTAACATTCACCATTGCATCCATTTTCCATAAAAGATTAGGTGCTAACAAAGAAAGTAGTATTTTTGCTTGCACACACCAATGAGTAATTATCATTTTTCCTCTGATCTTTATATTTGTTTGCATCTTTACTTCTGTAGTCATCTAATTTGATTTATGTATATGTTTAACAGCAGGTTTTCCTTTCCTTTCTTGCTTGTTTTGGCAGCTTGAAGCTCATATAAAAGGGCTCAATTTGGAAAATTAATTTGAATATGGACAACTTGCTGAGTCTAGATCCTCACTTGGAAAATTTTATTCTGTCAGACTTTTTGGATGCAGAGTTATGATGAATTCACAAAAGGCTGTATGGCAAAACCTGCAGTATACTCCAAATTAGATATACAGACACTAGAATAGCATGGTTGAAATTACTGTGAATATACTGAGGATAAAAATTAAAGAAGTTCACCAGATAAATCAGAATAACAATTATGATTATAACACAGGGAAACTAGATATTTTATTGATCAAGACACATTGGTGAGGATAAGCAAAATATCTAGGAGGTGTCAACTAACATATCTACTTTGAAATATTGGTCTGTCATGTCAATATAATTACTTCAATTTACATCAGACAGGAATATTCCTCCTCTGTATACATCACCATGTTCCTAGATAAACTTATTTTACTTCATTCTAACTTTAATAACCTGAAAGAGAAAGAATTCTATAGAGCAGCCCATCATAAATCAACAGAAAATATTTTTTTTAACCATATGGTGAAGCTGTGTGGAATAAGAAAGCATGCAAATCAGAAAAAGGGGGGAAAAACCTACTTAAAAATGGGGTCACATTTTTTTGGCTACAGAATAAATAGTATACGATTTAAGCATACTGAATACCATTCAAGAAAGTGGATATCTAATTATAGTTAACCCCTTACCAGAAAACCCTGTAAAAAAGATTCTTTAAAGAAACAAGGATGTAATTTATTTAATTATTACCTTATTTCTCTCACCTGCACAGGACCCACCCCACACACATGCCCACCTATTGAATTAAAAGGCAAAAAGAATTTGAAGGATCAGACCCCTAAACTGAGGAGAAGCAGTTCAACTGCTCTAGAAATAAACCAGTTTCAAAACAAAATAAAATGAAACAAAACAAAACATCACACCTAATTTCACATATAATTTAAAAGGTTTATAACAATGAGTAGCCTGAGGTCAGCTGGCTGGTAAGATAATAATGAAATCTAACATACCACTTATGTTAAAAGTACAAACACAAATTATATTTGTTAGTATAGATATTTGTGAACACTTCAATTAATTACTTTTTTGCTGTAGGTCTGGATATATAGTAACATCACAGAGCATGAGCTGACTTTATGCCTAGTTAATCACGGAATCACGGAATCATCGGAATTGGAAGGGACCTCTAGAGATCATCTAGTCCAACTCCCCTGCTAAAGCAGGATTGCCCAGAGCACATCACTCAGGACTGCATCCAGGCGGGTCTTGAAACTCTCCCGAGAAGGGGACTCCACAACCTCCCTGGGCAGCCTGTGCCAGTGCTCTAGCACCCTCATCGTAAAGAAGTTTTTCCATGTATTTGAACGGAACTTCCTATGTTCTAACAATCTTAAATTAAATGAAGATTTAACAGATGTACCAATCACAAATGGAAGGGCAAAATCAGAAAAGCCTCATCACAGAATGAGATGCAGCTAGAAGAGAACACAAGAAGCGACAAGCTATGATTCTCAGAGTACCTGAGAAGCATGAGGAAGAGTGAGGTCAAATAGTCAATAAAGAGCAATAGCTGCTCGCAGACACTTTTAAAGATGAAATTTTGACATCCTTTGACCACTAATTTTTGTTACAACTGTATACATATATGTTTTATTTCTATATATATGCAATACACATTTACATTATATATACAAACATATGTAATATGTATACAACATATATATCTATGCATAGATTAGGAAAACTATCATGGTGATGGAAGCATTCAGAAGATTGACAAATCAGCTCTGTTTCATTCTTCAGAGCAACACTCCACAGGATTGAGACTCATTAATAGCACACACTGCCAATGATTACCTCTTAATCATCGTCAGGCGTTCTCATTGCTGCTGCAAACAAATAAACCTTAAGAAGCTTATGATAAACCAGTTTTGTGTATCCAATGTCATGGAGCTCAGGCATATAATGAGTGCTGTTGGTGAAACTCCAAAATGGTCTTCGTGTCCAAGATCCAGGTGATGAAGCTTGGACGGAGTGGACAACCTCCTTCTCCCCTTCTCTCCTCTTTCGTGCTCTTCAGACCCCTTCCCAAAATAAAAGAGGATAACCACATCGGCTCTCAACATAGTTAATCTTAAACTGAGGACCAGGATTTTTTCTGTTTTCACTACACATCTTTCCCACTTGCTCTACAAACTCTCCGACACTTCCTTTGAGCAACTATACCACTTCTTCATTTGCCCACTTACATTAATTATGCATTTATGCTTACCTTTTTTACAAAATGCTTGCTGCTGGTGGTGTGTGCTCTAGAAGTGCTACAGTTTTACAAAATGCTTAATACTGCCACAATTATGATATTTCACTGAGTTTACATCTGGTTTCAAGCTATGCATGTATGAGGTGTACCTTTTTTAGTCTACTGCTAATTCATGGGTGCAAAAAACCTCTGATTTGGTTACAGTTTTTATAACAATATCATCTGATAGTGGGGCTAATACAATGAGTACAAGTAATGTACTAAGTGTACGTTAGATAATGGGTCTGTAGGACAAAAAGCCTGGCAAGAAGCTAATTAGAAAAGCTAGTTATTTTGCAATGGAAGGCTGTGGTGAACAAGATATTGGAAATGCAGATTCACGTCAAACCATTCAAATCTTATGCAACAAGACAGGAAACAGTCGATATATGATTTTATTATAGCAAGGCTTTTGACGCAATTTGAAACGTATTTTCATGTTAAAAAAAATAGTTATATAGTTACAGAAGTACAGTGTTATGGAAATAATGCAGAAAACCATACTTACAATAACCATTAATGCTTTATTTTCAGCAGGAAAGTATATATCGAGTAAGATTGTGCAAAGATCAGCAATATTTTCTTTAATTACAGGGGCGATAGAAGGAACAATGTTCACTTTTAAATTAGTAGTTTAATCAATCCGAGATGGCTTAAAATGACCCTGGAGAATGGATTTGAGTTCAAAATGGATTAAAACCAGACAAAATTCAATAGATATTTTACTGCAAAGAAAAAAAAAAAAGATCTGAGATTATAGTCAATGGCCAGCTGAGTATGATCTAGCAAAGGCGTACAGTTGCAAAAAAGGCAATTGTCGTAAGAGGTATCATGTAGCCTGCAAGATGAGTGAAGCAATTATTCTGTTCAGCTTTGGCAAAGTCTCTTTTGGTGTTCTGTGTTCTTTCAGTTGCCAGACTTCAAGGTTTTAGTTATATAACCCTGGATATCCTCTCTTTTAAGAACTTTTCATTATTCTGTGATCAGTAAAAATTGGAAGCCCTCCTCTAGTCACAGAGGATTTTTTCCTGTGTTTTTTAGGTCACATAACTGAGTGGATTAATTTGTCATGTTCAGTTAGTTTCACAGACATTTATTCGTGGTTATGATGTGGTAGTACTAACTAGTACACTAAGGTGATGTTGGACAATTCATTAACAGTGGTAATGCCTGATAATGATGAGTATATGCAACAGGTGCTCATAAACAACTGATTGTGTATGAATATAAACATGTTCTACCTTCTTTTGAGATTGACAGTGATGTGTTTTAGCTCTAAGTTTAAATGAATTGGGTTTTCCTCTTGTTGTTTTTGGTT
The DNA here is from genome assembly GCA_013398915.1 of Dromas ardeola. Classification (NCBI taxonomy): domain Eukaryota; kingdom Metazoa; phylum Chordata; class Aves; order Charadriiformes; family Dromadidae; genus Dromas; species Dromas ardeola. The sequence continues at coordinate 16,535 of VYZM01024112.1, read as the reverse complement.
TTGTTTTCTTTCTCCTTTTCAATGTACTAGCATGCGTCTACCCAAGTTTCAAGTCCAGATGAATAATTGCATTAATTACAACATGGCTGAATACTTACTAAAGACACTGTTATAGCACTTGTGAAACCTTGCAATAGTTTCCTTCAACTGAGCAGCCGTTAATTCATTCAAAATTCATTAAAGCTTGTGTGACTTCACTTGAGATTCTTTAAGATAGCATGTATGCCCCTAAAATTTCCTTTCAGCTGTAATGTACAAGCAATTGAAATAGGTAAGACATCTGAAGTCTTATGTACAGTTGAATCCAGTCAAATAAGATCATTTGTAGATGAATGCAGAAATTATGATTGTGTGAGAAGGGAAGAGGAAGAAGCAAAGAATGGGGCAGAGATGACGGAGAACAAATTGTCATTATCTAGTACAAGGTCATGTTCCTTATACAGTTAGAAGTTTGCGTAAAGGGAAAGATATATTGTATTTAATAGCAGTATACCTTTTTATAAATTGCTAATTTTTGTGATATTTCCAAGTACGTGACATACACTCAGAAATATGTCATCTTCAGTTCCTCTTCTGTAGTGTTATTCACGATTGATATAATGTAAAATTAGCTTCTAATAAAAAGTGGGAAATATGGCTTTGTGTTAGAATGAAAGTCCATGGCGAAAACCCACACTTATGGTACACGTCCCCAGTGTAGTTCCCTCTACACAGACGGCTCAGTTTCAGACCTGACTTTTTTCTTAGGAGTACTCTGTTAGCAAAACATTCATACCCTTGGGAATGCTCTTGAGCCGTGTTTCAGGCTGTCTCTACAAATATCATTTGACGTCCACCAAGTCAGGCCTCATGTGGCACTATGGGGATGTATGTATGTGCAAGCATCATACATTCGGAGGCCTATAAACTTTTTATTCTGTGTTTCCATGACTTTTGTTAAGCCAGAATACCCACAACCTTTGCAAATTTTTTCTTGTAAGTTTCAAAATTTAAAGTCCTCTTTGAATCATGTGAATTTTCCCTGGTTTGCATTCACACCTATGCAGAATGAGTCACTGTTTTTACTTCTTTAAGGAAATCCATAATGAATCCAAAATCCTAAGTGGATGACAGCATTTTACACTCCCTCTGTGTAGGTGTAACTGATTGCCCAGGTGCAAGTGAGCAGCAAATCGAGCCATATATATGCATGTGACTCAGTTCCATACTCATGCACAATCAATTTCTGTATTTAATTGGTGACACTTCTAGGACTTTTTTTATTTTGTAAAGTAAATAGGTCTTTCAAATATTTTGTAATTTCCTTTCTTGTCAGCCTTACAAATACAAGTATTAGAGCTGAAAGAATGGAAAGAATAATCAGTGAGTATGTTATTAAAGAAATATAAATTAATTTAGGCTCCATTTGCTGTACACAAAACAGTCAAGTGACAAAATTTACAGGTTAGAATGTGCAAGAAGTTATTGGTGAATGTTATATAAATCATTTAGTGAATGATGAATATGTACAAAAATCAAATATATTGGTGTTAGGGCTGAGTACTTGCATCTGCATAATTTAAGATGGTCTGCTATAAATGTTTTTTAATATTCTAACTTCAGGTGCTGAGACAATAAGTGCACAATTCAGACATGTTTACTTTATATTAAAAAGCAGTTAAAAGCTTCCTAGATTAGAGTTTCTGATTGGATGCATTGGCTTCAAAATAATTGTTCCCTGAAATTCTGTTATCATACGCTTAGGGTGTGAAGATTCAGTTTTTCGTTCTTCAGTCATGCAGAAAAAAATGATCTGTGGTTCAGTCAATCTACTGTGATGTTTCTGGACCTGAGACATGTAAGTTAAAATTTTCAAAGACAGGAATAGTTTAGTGGCTGACTGCCTTTGTGATTTTCTTCCACTTTTTTTTATCCCATAACCTGTGGTTACTTATTACACTCTGTCAGTCTGAGTAGGAGGGCACTTATCTAAGTCCATTATTTACTGTTTTTTCAGTAGAGCTGAAACTTACGGGCCTCCTGCTGTTACACAGAGTTTTAGGGAAGTATTTCTCCACTCCGCTCAGCTCTACTCCACAGTTCCTCCATGTGATGAAAGAAGGAAATGTATCCCTGTCTTAAACTTAACCATGCTCACAACCATGATAAATAATGATGATTTTTTTAACATGCACCCTCTGCTTTAAAATGAACCTGTGTTCTTCTGTTATCACCATCATGAAAACTGAAGTGAGATTTTTCAAAAAAGTTGAGAGAGTCATGTTCCTCAGTCACAGAATCCCTGACAGAATAGATCAGTGTGCACCTCACCAGCACAGTTTCCAGTCTTTCCCCCTGCCAACACAACAGGAAAACAAAACCATGGTCTGAGCGTAAAGGAAAAAAAATTGAAAGTTAAAAAATTAAAAGTTAAAATTTAGGTCTGGTGACTAGGTGGTATCTGCATTTTCTGCTGTTTTGGTAAGGAACTTGTCTAAACACATTGATGTCCTAATTACCTGTTTTCTTATTCTACATTGTGTGTAAATATTTTGGATCTATTCAGATGCAACACATTAAAATGCCTTTAGTAGTGGGCTGCCTTCTAGTTTATGACACAATTTTTAAAAAAAAGAAGCAAACAGGAAACTGTTCATTCAAAAAAACCTTATGTAGGAATGAATAGTGTACAGTGTAACATAAATATAGATCATATCTTATGTATTGGAACAACTTTTGATTAATTATATCATTAAGCTAATGTTGGTCAAACAGTGAGGGAGTCAACAAAGCATCGCAGAAAACAATCTGAAGCAATTTTTTCTCTTGCCGTGAGTAGAACCAATAAGTTGCAAAACATATTCTAAATATATATAAAATCTGCTTATAAAAATACTTTAAATGGTAATACTTGGAAGTATTTCACATATAACTTATATGTCTAAGCCTATGTCTAAATCCTGACCAAGATGAATATTTACTGAACAAATATGCATTCTTTAAACAGACAGGACAAAAGGTTGTAAGCAAGAGGACTTTCTGCTGTCTGGACTTTATTCTACCACTATCTATTAATACTGCCAGAATAATCACAGTATTCCTTCCCCTTTAGTATAGACACTGTCCAAAAGGTTTTGAAGAGAGCTTAATGAACAACTCGTCTTTACATATTTAGATGAAAAATCTGATCTCTTTTTTTCTCACATTGGTTCTTTTTGTGGTGCCTTTCTGTAAGATGCAATGCCATAATTTATACATGTCCTATGCAATCATCAATCCAATTATTTGCCTTATCTGTGTTCTTTCTTATAATCCATAATTTATATGAGGTCACTTGACACCAGAGAGACCACATTTTAAAGTAGTCTAAAACATCCCTCATTTCATCACTCAGAATTTGGGAATGACTTTTGGTTTTTCAGGTTTTTGGGATAGCAAGGGTCTAATTGGCATTGAAGTGTGCCATAACTCTCAGAAAATTCTGTCCTGAGAGATTGAGAAAGTCAGTGTGAGCACCTGAAAATTAGCCTGAATGATTAATAATACCTTATTTTAGTTAATAACAGCTTTTTCTTCTAGGTGACACATTAGGTTAATTTTAACAAATAACTTCTCTAGTATATACAGTACTCGCAAGATATCACAGCTTTATTTTATTATTTTATTACTATTACTATTTTATTACTAACCCAAGTAGTTAGTAAAAGACAGAGGCCTTTATCACTTTTTTTTATAGAACTAGCAATTGTATTCCATACAGTTATTTAACTTGGTTCCTTTCCTTTTACTATTGGAATGTGATATGCCAAATATGTCACTTCTGCAACTTGGAAATTTCTGTCCAAGCTTTTATTCTTCTTTCTTTAGAGTAAAAAAAGAAAATGAGGTGTGGTTTTGAGGGTTTTTCATGCACAAATGACATGATTCCTTTCTTTGTCAATTCCTACAACGCTTAAGCATATTCCTTTTTTTCTCCTTGATGTCATTTAGCAGTGTAATATGATGGTAAAAATACAATAGATTTGTCCCACTCATAGACTGAGACACATGTGCTCTAATTTAAAGTGATACTTTTCCTCTCAGGACATTCATTCCACAGCAGTGCTCCAGCACCAGTACCCCTATTATCTTCAGTAATTACGTATGATACATTCAGGAGCAGCAGTAACTAGTGTCTGACTTTCCAGGCCATTCTTTTCCTGAGAAATGGAGATGTCACGGATATCTCACGGCTAAAATTCTGTTCCATGCAGACACAATTTTCTTTTGACTTTGACTTTAGATCTCCTCTGCCTTGTAAAATTTTTTTTTATTTTTTTTTCATCACATTTCAGAAAAAAACATAAGAGGACTATCATTCCTTTTAGAAAATAAATAAAGTGACAATTTAGATTCAGACCTTACACATTCCTTTGTGTGTTTGACCCTGTTATTATCTAGGTCCATCACATTTTAAATGAAGCAGCTACACTGAGCATAATCTATAGAGATATTGAATAAGTGGTTGCCCTGGCAACAGAAATAGAAATAAAGTTCAGGAAAAAACTTCCTTTCCACATCTATTTCCTTCCATTGTTTCTCATGGTCACCAGACCTATATGTTTTTGAGGTTTAACTAGCTGTGATGTAATGGAAATCAGGTATATTAAATCAATGTTTTTTAGCAATATGGGATGTCTGATTCAATTCAAATAAATTACAGTTTGTAATATTCAAATAAAATACAGTTTGTGAAAAGAAGTTATCTGCCAAAATTGATGATTGGGTGTGAAGGGTGCAGATAAAATTGCAGTTTTGTTTCTCTCTTTGCTTTGGGAAAAAGTGTTTTTGCCTGACAATTACACAGATAATAATTTACAGCATTACCTGTATTAAGATTTTAAAAATAATATTAACAGTGTAGAAGCTAAGCTTCTATATTAAACCCATCTATTCATCTAATATCTATTGATCTTGACTTTACTAATAGCTGTCTATCTTGACTTGATAAGTCAGACCTTTAAAGTCAAGAACTTTCAAGGTCAACCTCTTAATCGATTTTATAGGATCATGTTCACCTAATTTTTTAATATTGTCTTGTATTCCATTTTAAATATGGCAATTTACAACTTACTATTTTAATGAAAAGACTAAATGTTTATGCTGCTTCAGGAGAACCATTTCACAGTACATTAAGAGTGTTTATATTGGAGTCAACTGGAGTACTGCATCTGGCAGCGCATGGGTACGTGCAAATTGATGTGTGCATAGCTTAAGACATAACAAATTCATGACTTCTTCAGCCTGTCAGGCTCTGAAATCAAATTGGCCAATGAATCCTAGTTCTGTCTCCTTACTTTTAGGCAACAGAAAAGATGTCTCACCTGATAGGCAATTTCTTTTCCAGAGTATTCTTTTGGTGATTTGTGGAGGAATTATCATGAGATTGCACTCTTTCTGCACGATCAGACAAAAAGGACATTCAATCCACTAGAAGAAAGGGATTATGTATTCACTGACACTCCACTGCAGAAATCCTCTGGAGAATTACTTTTTAAAAATACTTAACTAGCTAAATTAACTAACAAAGGAAACCCCTCACCTTGATGTTTGTCTGTTATTGCAAATATGAAACTTGAAAGGTGGTTTTCTATCCAGGTCAAAATATTACAAAAAAGTGAAAGTAAAGTGTATTAAAGAAAAGGAGTGTACCTTAATGAATTATTATAATGACGTAAAATTGGCATTTTTTGAGAGTGTTTCACTCATCATGGAGTTTCATTTAACCTCAAATTATATGAAAATTTAACTCAAATATAAAGAAGAAAATAATTTTTAACAGATTCAGATTCACAAAGTGGTGCTATTGAAAAACATTTGTCTCAGGACAAAGAACTCCTGTATTTCAGGAGTATGCACTAGTCGCAGGTTATAGGCTTGATTTAGTTGTATCTTTCTCAATTCACATCAAGGCTGCATCGCTCAATAATATTTAGATTTTCTTAAGGTGGAAGACAGACAGATTAACACTGACTGTGATCCTGATTCAACAAATGTTTTAATACTATTCTGTGAAGGAGGAGATACATTTAATCAGGAAAGACAGCTAAAAAAAAAAGAACAAACATTGCAGAATAACCTATGGCCTGGGCATTTTCTTAAAAAAACATAAAAGCCCGATTCAAAGACTTGTTCTAAATTAGCCAGAAAGGAGTAAACTCAGTGGAAAGAATAAAACACTCCTCTTTCTATACAAAATGTTCAGAATTTACCTTTGGAAACATTATATTTCTCATCCACCCAAATCAAATTGAGACTGCAAAATAAAGGAAACATATATTTTATTTTACAAAATGTAAGTATATCAGAAAAAAGAAGAAAAACATCCATACATTTTAACTGACAACAGAGAGCTAATAACATTAAAAGTTTCTGAAAATGCAAATGAATTCTCAGATGCATAAAAGCATTTCCAACAGAAAAAGATAATCAATTTGTGCAAAAAAATAGTGAAATTTCCTGTGAATTTCTTTGGAACTAGTAAGAGAAAATGGTTTCTAGAGTGATTAGACACAGGAGACATCTTTTTAAGTGAAAGTATAATGTTAACCCAAGAAGAAATGGATTTAAATGTGCTGTTAGTCCAGGAATTAGAGGCACGTTTGTAAGGATAAGATAAGTGAGGTCCTGTAGCGTTTCTGAAAGTGACTAATTTGGAGGTGATGGGGGTGGGAAAAGCAGTGTTTTCTTGTAAATTTTCAAGGAAAAGATTAACGGTTTATGAAAAAGATTGCATTGTAATTGTTACAATGCGTAATTGCTACAAATTAGTTATGATTGCATTTCTCCAGTTTCCCACAACCAACCAGAAAAGGACAGAAAACAGAGTTATTTTAAGAATACCCTGTTACCTAATGCTTTTTGCTGGACAATTCCACTTCAGGTTGTATTATGTTTTAGTGAATTCAATAAGCAATTTCTGTTTATTTGGATTTTTCCTTTGTAATATGCTTCAATTTCTATTTTCATTTGTATTGTTATGATTTAAGTATTTGCAGAGGGAGTTGAATACATTCAGGGAGCACACAATGAGAAACAAATAGTAAGGTTTCAGAGATGGTAAAATGTTCACTGTTGCCTTCATCTACATGGAAACTTTTATCATTTAACTCCTATCACAGGATTCACTGGTATACATCTGTTTACACATCTGTGAAGCTAAGTGCCCCTAGTGAGATATTAAGTATTCTACTGATACTAACAAGTGGAAGGTACTCACCCTCCCAAAGAACTGAAGTGATGCTGAGGAGACCTGCTGGTGTATGCAAACAAAATTATCCTAAAAAAATGGTCTAAAAGAGGAGGATAAGCATTTTTAAAAAATACCTTTTTTTTTTTTTTGTAATCGTTGATTTAATCCAGTGTGTTTGCCCAGTGTATTTCCATTAGATGTGGTCCTGAACAAAAATTGGACAGAGGTGGTAAAATGTCCCATGAAGTATTTAATAAAATCAAGCTGCCTTACCAAATTAAAAGAAAGGAAATATGAATGAATGTCTTTACATAAAGAAATCAAACCAAAGGAGATGGTTGCCTAAGTTGCTGCATGGATGTTAAAACTCCAAGTAAAATCAGTTGCTGCAACAGACCTTGAAGAAACAATTCTAAGAAAATATGTGATGCTAGGTAGAGACGGGCCCTGGGAAAGTCAGAGGTGAAATAAGAAAGAAAATTAAGGTTTTTCTTCTAAATGAGAAGAAGTATTCAGATGTTAATAAGCAGGAACAAGCAACACTGAGGGAAAAATGAATGCAGTATTTGTGCTGGTAGTTAAAAGAGGAATGTGGTTAGAATAACATAAAGAACAGGACCGAGACAGTGTGATGAGAATTTACAAACCCAAAAATAAATTGAATGTGTGATCTTTGAACAAAGTAAATACGCTGCTACAAGAACCTTGAGGTGCACTGTCAAAGCAGCTTTCTTACATATTGGCAAAAGCAAAAAAAGAAATCAAATCAATCATATTCTTTTGATTGCATAGTTTGAAGGGAGAAGAGATGTGTGATGTTCAGGTGGGTTGTTACTTATCATGCAGCAATTCCCTCTGAGATATTGTCGAGCGAGAAAGGATTGACAGTCCTTCAATGCTTATACATACAAAAAAATAGCTGACAGAATGTATTGGTGTGAAAATAAAGCTTGAGAACAAAATATCAAGGAAGGAATAAAATAAAACCATCAATACCACTAAAATAGTGTTTACTTTCCCCTAAGCACCTCTAAGTACGAATATACAAATCTCAAATCTTATTCCAGACTCCTCTTTCCCAGTCTTCTCCCATAGGATCTTAGTCCAACATCCTTGAGGAAAATCTGTGTCACTGGCTTTCTGAGCGCATTGCATTTGCATGATGAGGAATAACAAGCAAAACTCACAGACTGAATAGAAAATATAAGCAGGGAAGAAAGAAAAACTAAATCATGTACATGAATATATAAATTATACATCTGATTGACTTTCAAACTGAGATTCTTTTAACCTGTGCTACTATAATTACACTTACGTTAAAGCCCTTTCACACTTCCATGGAGGCCACAGTGTAAACCTCTTATGCTTATGATATCTGAGAGACCATGATTTGGGGTCTACAATAATGCAAATTAGAGTGGCACTTGTCAAAACAGCAAGATTTGGCTTTGTGAAATGAGGAATTCAGATTAACAACTTGCCTAAAGCAGTGAATTTAGCTTCGTGGAATTTGAAGCACAGTAGCACGCTGCCAACACAAATTCTGTTTGCGAGAACCAGCCTTTCAGTGACTGTGTTGTTTTCAGATTTTTGTGTACCAGACCACCTGTAATGGAAATTGACCAGATCAGATTATTTTCTTACAAAATGCTATACCTCCAGGTATACCTGCCCTTTGATACGAATTCCAGCTTTCTGCTCATAACTTATGGATCCAGGCTTTAGCCTTTATGTTATTGCAATACTAAGAGTCATACACGCACTTATAAATACAATTCCAGGGCATTGGTAGGGGCCTTAAAGACAATGTGAACATGACGACTGTGAAGCTGTGAGATCAGAAGCGCACCTTGTGGCACAGGAAACTGGATGGTACCACTAAAGCAGGTGACAATGTTCATTCAGCCAGTTATTCCGAGGATAAAATACCACCAGATTTGGAATTAGATTTCGTTTTTCATGGACTGCAAAGAAACTCAAACCCATATACCTATGCAAGCAAGACTGTATACATATATAACTATACATACATATGTATACAATGTGAATAATGAATAATAAATAATGAGAGGGAAGTATTCATGTGTGTATGCATATATGCATGTATACATAAATATGCATATACATATGCACGGATAAATTTATCATTTGCTGTTTTTCTCCTGAAAAAAAATATGTATTTGCATAAAAAACATGTGCAGTATATATTATCTTACTGTTTGATCTCATACTGTTTGATGATTTTTGGTCTCAGGCACTAAGCCTCAGCGTCTCAAGTGTGTCCAGGTACACGTTGTTTTTGGCAGCTGAAACTCTATGTTGTTTTTGAAAATCTAATCCATGGTTTCTCAGCTACCATCGTGGTGAAGTACATGAAGGCTATCATCACAAACTTGGATTTCTTGAACAAAACCATTTCAAATTAATGTCACTTTAAAGAAACTGAAACATGTGAATTATGGAAAAAAA
>VYZM01024111.1:25998-60072 GCA_013398915.1 Dromas ardeola | reverse complement strand
CCAGATGGTAAGCGCGGTTAAGGTTTTTCCAGTAGTGCTGGAGAAAATAACTTCTGTTTCCAGAAGCCCATCCAGTCCTGTCAATTTGTTTTTGCAGCTAAACCCTATCATTACTGAAGTAGCTGTGAAGTGCAAAAAACATTCTGGATTTTAATAGGCGGTTATATCTCCATACCTCCAACTTTGTTTCAGATTTGCTTAATGTGCTCTGAATTCCAGATGATTTATTTTAAACTTCAGAGGAGTTTAGTTTTGGTCGTGGATGAGCTAATTGCAATCCAGTTGCTTGTTTTCTGAACATGGGCTGTTGTTTAGCTGTACTGATTCACACTCCTTGGTACATGGTTTAATAAAACAGTAGAGTGGTGTTTGACCCAATGAGTTCATCCTTTGAATTAAAGTTGTAGCTTAAAAATGCTTGTAATTATGTATCAGAGGTTGGAAAATTTTTAGCATTTAAAATTAAAAACATTCTTCAATATTCATTCTTTGTGCGAGTTTAAATAATATGAAAAATAACTTTGAAATATGTAATTCTCATATTTGAAAGTTACCAGCTAATCTATGATCAAGATATCTGTTCTTTCATTTTTATATTGCTTTGAATCAGGGTCTTCAGAATATTTCTTAAATGTGAACAGAAATTTAATTTGGAGATAGAGTCAGATAGAATGTAAATCAATGTGCATATTAAGTAGTAATGTGCTAATAGAGATTCATCTTGTTCTATATGGTAATGACAACTATGATAAAGCATTTAAGGCAAGAGTACATGGTCATATAGTTCTTGTTCTGAACCTCTTGTTAGAAACTCTTTAAAACTTTTTAAGACCTAGTCCTTTAATCTACTGAATGTCTTCTGTCAGTGTTAAATAGAGCTAATAATAACTACTACCTAAATTAAGTTGTTCTGTACCTACTAGGGGAAGGCCTCTGATAACGAGAGCTTTGCACATTATCTGAGGGTGCTCAGCATCGCTGAGAACCAAGCTGTTGTTTTGTGTTCACTCCTACAGTTTGAGTCTTTGAGCTCTATTTGAGTGCTGTGTAATAAGAGCTGCTTTAGCTGAACTGCTGTTCACAGGTGGTGTCAGATCTGCTTATCCCGTTCTGTTCCTCTCCTGGTACTCAGCATGAGAAAAAGGGTGGAATCTGGCTCTGTTACCTCTGCTTAGACGTGCGCTTGTAATGTATTGCTAGATCATGTGTTTCATTTCTGCTACAGTGTGGGGCATAAGAAAACGAAGCGTTCTGTCAAATGTATCCTGTTCTGAATGGGCAGATGATCATTCAGGATTATGAAAAGGTGGCCCTTTTTGGAAGAGACTCTAGGTTGCTCTGAAGTGTCAGATGTAAGTGGAAAATCAATGACTACAGGCTGATCACTGAAGGCCCTCATCTCTCTTGGTTGTACAGACTGGGAACGTGGCATGGAAGAGCATCCATCCTGTTAAATACAGACTGACAGTAGTATTAAGGTTACTGTACTTAATTTGCTACTAGATATATCAAAGTTCATATACACTTGTTTTTGCTGTGTTTTCATATTGCGAGTATTCTGCTGGGAAATGTTGGATGAAATTGGTATTGGATAGTTTGCCGTGATAAATTAAAGCAAGGAACTGCAGAATTAATCTGCCATGAATTATAGTGACTAGTGTGATTTTTAAGTCTCTCCTTCGCAGAATGTTCATCACCTTTCTTCAGTACATTTTTACTGTATAATCAGTTATTGCTCCACTGACAAGTATTAGTCCGGTAGTAACTTATCATAGGCTGACAAGTGCCAGAATTCAACATCACATTTGTGTTAGAGAAGCAAACAGATAGTTGGCTTCAGTAGCTGAAATACTGTATGACACATTATTCTGACCGACAGCTTGACACAGAAATTGTTTTTAATCATTCAATTTCAAGTCAACAAGTAGTTGTAAATATGATTCTTGGTGAGATTTCCTTGCGTTAGCTTTTGTATTTAAAAACAACAGCAAAAGAATAATCAGATCCTGTACAACTCAATCCTAATGCTAAGGGAATATTTTAAGAGTTTATCTGGTTTGTTTCAAGCCAAAAAACACCCTGGACTAAGTAAACTAAGTTAATCTTCTTTTTTTTTCAGTAAAAAGCTTGTGTGAGCATAATTCAGCGTACAAATGTGTTACCAGTTGGGGAAAATGCCAACCATTTACTATATACAGCTTACTTATATAACTTACTGTACATAAAAGACTTACATATAAGAGACGCTTATAGAATGCTTCCCCAGCAGGCATACACATTGTCAGAACAAACAGATAGTTTCCGAATTCGTTCCCTATTACTTGTACCATTCTTGGGGACTGTTCCAGAGTTTATTTTCTGAGCCCTTTAGAGATAACAAAATGAACACGATAACCTGTTTTATTTATGGCTTGATTAAAGTGAAGAAAAAAATTAGTCCCTTTCCCACTATTAATTGTTAAAATTTTAGGTTTTGTAGGATGGTTGTCAAACCTTGTTTTATGTGTGTGTGCATACCTGTATTTATGTCCTAAACAGTATTATTTAAAATAAAACAAAGCATTTTATGCTTAAATTGTGCCTTGTTTTGTGCCATTGAAATGTAACTTCACAGTTACACTCTTGCTTTTGTTGGAGATTATTGCAACTAATATAAGTCTACATTTGAAATGGAAGAAAGGCTTAATTTATGAATTTTTTATAAGCATCTTACACAGCTCCATGATATGTGACTTGGCTTCTTGGACTAAAATTAGAATATAAAACTGAGAGATTCATTTCTTTAAGGTCATGGAGCAGTATGTGCCTAGAGGGCCATAACACATACCTCTATAATGGCTTTTTGAGCAGAGCCTAATAAAGGAAAAAATTGCTGCTGGGCTCTTATGCCAAGAACCTCCAGTTTACTGAATATAAATAGGCATTTTTACCTATTGAACTACAGCAGCAGAAATGCTTAAGTAAAGAGTTTACTTTGTACAAACAAAGGCATCTAGTCTGATGGAACCTGTTCCTTGTGTGGTGTAATGGCTTTGTGAGTCAGTGGGTTTCCACATCTGAGGGTTCTTTAAAAATGGCAAGATGTATTATCTCTCTGAAAGAGCTGTCATCAACTTTTTTAGCAATATGTTGGCTGAAAAATTAATCAATCAAAGGATAAACAGTGTGATAACATAAGAACACGTTTTTAGAGAATCAGTTAATTTCTGTCATCTTAGAGGTATTTACACATTAATGGAATCTTCTTCTTTCTTGCTTGTAACCACAATGTACCGGTGTTATGTCCATGGGATTTTTTTTGTGCCCAGTCTATTTTGTCAGCCAAGGTAAATGTTTTTGACAGACACCTCTTTTTTTGTGCTGAAGTCTACAAACCAATTACGGAAATAATTTGGTAAGGAACGGCTACAGAAGACCCTGAGCGTCAGGTTTTTGACTTGCACCTGCTTGCACCTTTTCTTTGCAGTACCATGCAAAACCGGAAGATGCAACTAGTTAACTTATAAAATAGAAAACAGCAATATTGCTGAGTGAGAAGGAATGGAAACACTGGGTCCTTGCAAGACAGGTTCCTTCCTCATGCTTGCTCTCTGACCATCAGTTTGTAGTGCCTTTCTGGGTTGCAGTGAACTCTTTACTGTCCTTCCTTGGTCTTTTGGAAAAATATATCTTTTCAGGATTTCTGAGGTTTGTGTTGAGATTGCAGTTGTTTTCTCTGGAATATCTCTCTTCATTTGTGATACAAGCTCATAGCTTGCTTTCCTGACTCCACTGTGCGCTCCAGAAATGTTCTCTCCTGATGTTCTCAGTTACTTTTAAAGACGGAATAGACTTCTCTCTCTTTAGCGTGTTCCACCTTAGCCAGACTTCTTCCACCAGAACAATATGGACAGACGTTTTTTCCCTTTGGTGAGTGATCACACCTTCTTTACATAGACACATAATATACATTCATATAGTAGAATACATGGTATACGTTCTATGCATTAAGTATAGCAATACATACTGTGTGGCAATATTATACAGAAGTATGTAGTCTAAATAAACTCTATTTCTAAGCACATAATACGTGTACTCTCTGCTAAACTCAATGTGAAGAACATGCAAATTTCAGATCAGGAAAACTGTTAGGCATGGATAAACACATTCTGAAAACTCAGGTTTTGGCCTCATGTTAAGTTAATACAAACACCTTGTTCATTTTAAGACGGGAATGGAGGAGAATGAATGAGATTTCAGTTTAAGTCAAAACCTGTATTAATTTTTATCTTCTAGCATTCATTTGGCATATTTTCACATGTTCTGTGCTAGCTTCTGGGTTTTAAAATTATATTAAATGTGGTTTATGATATTTTGCAGACTGCAGCATTGGCTTCTTTTCTGTATCAAGAAATACATGCAAAATAGTTACTAGAGCGGCATTTTTGCCATTGATAACACTAAATTTCTTGTTAACCTGGCATTACAGTCCTGTACTTATTTTTTTGTGGTTTATATTAAATTTATTTTGATACTAGTTACTGAGTAGATGAATATGAAAGTTTATAAGGCTTTCTTGACATTGTTTTACTGGCTAGAAGAAAGTATTTCTACTGCAGAGTGGGGAGTGAAGACTCAAGAAAGCAGAGAATACCAGTGCTTCATGGTGGACTGGAACGATAGCCAAGCACATGCAGCACTACTTCCTTTATTTTTTTACCCAGAAACTTACTTTTTGATTACAAGGAAATAAAGAAAAAATAAGCTACTTGCTTCAGTAGAGCAGTTAATGTACTGCAGAGTGTAATGGTTTACTTTTCCCCTTTTATGGAAGGCTGTTTGTCTTTCTCTTTCAGATACCTTATTTTAATATCCTTTATTGCAAAATTAAGAGGGAGTGTTACTTCAACAGTCAGTAGTATCCTTATAGAATGCTTTATAAGTCTGTAGCAGGTTATTAAGCTCAGAGCAATGCTGATCTTGACGTCTGTTTAACTCAGCAAATTAGCTTTAGCGTGTAAATCCTCCGTGTGTGTGTATACCCCTGATTACAAGCCAGGAGTGGAAGAAACAATAACTTAGTATATTGATTTATTGAATGCAATCACTTTTCATAGAGCATGGGAAAATTGTGGTGCTGAAGTCGCTTCAGAACAGTTCTGCTACATTTTTGCTCATTATTTATAATCATGAAATGGGTAGACTAGGTGCCATTTTAAAATATCAGCATCTTCCACCACAAAGTGTTTACAGTAATTTTAACACCTTACTCTGTTTAAATAGTTGAATGTGGAAGAGGAAGAATTACATTCACAATCATTCACACATAATTGCAATAGAAATAGTGCACAATGAAACCCGAAAAATCAGGTGAAGAGTTGAAGGAAGGAATAAAATATTGTCTAAAATCTAAAAAATAACTTCAGCCTGTTATGGCCCTTCTGTGGTGTGTCTGAGGACAAGATGAGCTGAGAAAACCTTAACTGAATATCAGTAACCTCCATTAAATGTTATTTTAGAGAAAATCCACTTTCTTATTTCTGTTCCATTTGACCAGGAACTTAATCGTAGGTGTTTTTAATAACTATATTTCTTGTAATTCAGCATTGCAGAAGTGGAATCGTAAGTATAACATTATGGTTTTAAACCCACTAGCCTTATTTTGCTCAGAAACTGAAAACTGGTGGTGCAACTGTAAGGAAGGTTTCACAGCATTTAAGCCGGTCAACTCTGTTAATGATCTCATTCCTTCCTTCTGCACTGTTCCTCCCTATTATTCCACAGTGAAATAGTTCAGAGAGCTAAACTGGCTAGTAAATATTTATTTTAGGGTTGTCTTTTTTTTTGGTTGGTTGTTATGCTTGGTGTTTGTTGTGGTTTTTTTCTTAAATTTTGTGTTGGTTTTATTCTGGTTTAGCTTCTGAATCTGCTCTTTAAGAACTGAGATAAATGTCTTCTCAAAGAAAAGGGTAAGGATTGTGCAATATTTAAAAGGTGGGAATTATGAAAACTGTCCTAGCTTCATTCTTTAAGGTAAGGCATAGGGCTAAAACTGTTGTGAAACTCCATGTAGAGTTTAAAACTTATCAGCCTGTCAGGTTACTTCTCACAAAGAAGCGTATATAAGTTGTCTTATCCAGAACTGAAGTTGTAGATTAAGAGAAAAATTTCTTCTTGAATAGCTTTCCAATTGCAGGAGGTGCTTACTAATATCCACTTTGAAGTTAATGCATGGTTTGTTTCCTATTAATTCCATGTATCATAGGGACGAACTGTCCACATCAAAGCAGAGTGCTTTATCACTTTTTATTTTTCCTCTTAAATGTACTATATCAGAAATATGTTAGAATATAATCATTATTATTGACTGCTATATCAATATATGCTGCAAAGAATAATAGAAATGCTTTGGTATTTTCATTGTTTTTAATGCTTTATATGTGAGTTAGCAATATGCTGGGATTTTTTTCTTCTTTATTTTATTTTATGTCTTGTCACTGCAGTTCTTTTGTAGTTTTACAGATTGTATGGACAAACTGAAATATTATGTTCACGTGGTCAGATCTCATGCATACTACAGAAGAAATAATTTTATTTGGTAATTCATTAAGCCTAACTTTGGATGGAGCCAAAGGGGGTCTTAGGTGACATTTACCTGTCACCTGCCTAGGTATAGGTTCCTCTGGAATCTTACTGGAAAGCTTCTCTAGATGGTGAATTTTCCCCATTAAATAACTATGGATTAATCTGTTTTATGGGGGTACTGTGATTTTATGTAATGCTTCATTTTGTCAAATCGCTATTGAAGATTAAAACAGATGCTGTCCAATTTATGAATGAATTTTAATGTTTGTAAGGAGCATTACCCATTTCTTCTAAAACTCTTGGGTACATGTTATCTGTTCATGAGCTGTTTAATAGAGTTCATCAATATACACTCTGATTATTCATTTAAGGAGGAATTTACCATTCCCTAGTTATTTATTTTTTTTTTATTAATCCTATGTTCTTTAGAAGAAGTCTGGAAACTGCTGTGGCTCTTTTAGCTGCCTCTTTTTATTGCCCTCTTGCACACTGGTTATATCAATCCTTCCTAAGCAGTTGAATAGGTGCTTGATGCTCCCTGATCAGCAGTTGTAGGCAAGATGTTTAAGTTTCTTTATAATGTTCCACTCCTGACTTTCTCCTGAATAATATCTGGTGCAATGCCCAGTGCAGCACTAAGAAAAGAAACAATTAATACTCAGAAAATCAAACTCTGTGTTAAATCAATAACTCTCTGTTGGGTAACTTTCTAAGGCTGGGACATTTTTATGAGAAAATATCACTGACTATGGCATATTAACATTTATAAAAGAAAGACAATAAAAATACATTTATAAAAACAATTTGTTTTATAAGATTGTCCAGAGATACCGATCTGCCTCTTCTATATTTTCTTTAGCTGCAATATCTTCAGAAAGCTGTAAAGTTTGGGTACATTTTGAGATTTAATAGTAGAACACAAACATGACAAAAAGAGGTTGACCTGTAAGGTCTTTGAATGTGCTTCAGTAATGATGCACTATCAATTGTCACTATTCATTATTTTTCAGGAACTCAACAATAACCTTATTAGCACTGACATTTCAGTAGAAGTCATAATAATTTGTACAGAGAGTAAGGACCTATGTACACTACAGTTGCATCTGTTTGTTTGAATTTAAAATTATAGTGTAGGTGAGACAGTCACGCCATATTAACAGGGTAATATTCTCAGTCATCTGGAATTTCAGAAATACAGTTAAGTTCTTAAGACATGGATTTTACCACATATTGCTTGCAGTGCCGCAGCTACATTGTCTAAGTGTAATTCCACTTACCTGAGCAATCTGACTGGAAGGAAGGGTCTAGGTATACAGGGATGGAGGTATATGTGTGTGTATATATATGTATATAAAAAAAAAATTACATATATATATATATGTATGTAAAAAAAAAATCAGGGAGTGTAGTGATAGGACAAGGGGTAATGGTTTTAAACTGAAAGAGGGTATATTTAGGTTCAGATATTCGGAAGAAATTCTTTACTGTGAGGGTGTTGAGGCAGTGGAACAGGTTGCCCAGAGAAGCTGTGGATGCCCCATCCCTGGAAGTGTTCAAGGCCAGGCTGGATGGGGCTTTGAGCAGCCTGGTCTAGTGGGAGGTGTCCCTGCCCATGGCAGGGGGGTTGGAACTAGATGACCTTTAAGGTCCCTTCCAACTCCAACCGTTCTGTGAGTCTGTGATTCTATGGTATGTAATTATCCTGTTTGTCTGCTCAATTATTTGCTCAATTGTCTGCTGTAATTATTGTGTGAGTCTGCTTGACTCAGATTTGTAGAAACTGTTCTTGCTGTTCTAACTATATCTGCTGAATAGCTTTGTCAGTTAGACGGCATAAAGTTTTGATGTTTTCAGATAATCATTCAAAGGTTTAATATACAATTCACTCCTTATCTACGTAACTCAGAGTTGTTAAGATCTTACTATACCCTCTGCTCCCATCCTGAGGTCTCTGGTTGGTTTGAGCTCAATAGGAGGACTAGTGTGGGGAGGGCATTTTGTCCCCCTTGCTACTGTGTCCGTCCTTGAAAAAAAACTGAACGCCTCAGTCTCCAACAAGTCTGTTGCTCTGACCTTGTAAATGTGCAGTTTCTAAGCCAGTAGAACCTTTCATGTTTCATGAAACATGTTTCTTGAGGGCCCAGAATATGTATTACTAAACTATTAATGTTGCAAGTTAATGAAAAATGCCACTTATCTGTGACCGGTGTCCTATCTGAATCCTGCAGGCTCATTTCTAATTTGATTACTGCATTTTTGTGGAGATGGTTAAATTCTTAGTTCTGTGCCAGCTTGCCCATCTGCTTGAGGGCATATGGTTGCACAGCCCAAAGATTTTTCAGGAGTTATACTATTAAATAAGGACCCAAATAATACCTCAGCAGAATTAGGGCCATTTTATGTTTATTTTGGGGTGTTTACTAGATTATTTGTCAAGAAGAAAGCATTGCATATTGTTAGTTTAATGTTTGGAGAGATGATTGGGTTTTCTTTCAGTTTTTGAGGGGGTTTCAGTTGTGTTTTTTTGTTGTTTGTTTGGGTTTTTTTAATCAATAGAAACAAATCAGTGAGAGAAGACACTGGTAACCTTTGTTTTACAACCGGTTTGTAATTTACTACAAGACTGTACACTGCTTAAGGAACGAAAATCTCTCAGTAGGTCTGGACAATGTATTTCATGTATTTAAGTATTTATTCGATGTTATAGGCCCTGTTTCAAAGCCTAATCTCAGGTCTTCAGAGCGTTCTTGATTCTTTGCCAAGGCCACCTCTTCTGCATAATTTTTAGATGACGTATGTTTTCTTAGTTAATAACCGCTAAATCCTTTCTTTATATTTGGACTAAGATGAGTCTAACTAGTGCTGGGTAATTAAATAAAGTGTTGGCCTGCACTGTTCTGGTTTATAGTCCCAGATTCTGCTCCCATTTACTCTAATCATAAATGTTACTAATTCTCATTGTGGCTCCATTTGAGCCCTGTACCTGTAGCATTGCTTGTTTGTTTTATTGTTCGGCCTAGAGAAGTAAATTCTAAAACCAAACATATAGTAACTTTTTAAGGATATCCTCTAAAAAACTTTT
Organism: Dromas ardeola; assembly: GCA_013398915.1. Lineage (NCBI taxonomy): Eukaryota > Metazoa > Chordata > Aves > Charadriiformes > Dromadidae > Dromas > Dromas ardeola. Next base: position 50,426 of record VYZM01024111.1, on the reverse strand, counting down.
TTTTCCCCAAATGCTAGTAAAAGTTTATATTTAAGTTGTTTTGACTTTAAAAATGCATTTTGTTTTAAAGAGCGTAAACTAAAGCCTCACATGACATAACCTCTTTAACTATTAATACTTAACTGTCATGAAAAGAAGTAAAAATGCTTCAAAGGAGGCAAAATAACAAGTAAACCTGCAGGGTAGCTTGACTTCGGGATAAAATGTCTGCAGTGAGTTCTGTCATGTGCTAGAAACAAAGTCTTGAAGAATTTAGGGATGGGGAAAAAAAGGTTTGCCGTTCCTTCAAATCTGGATTGGAAAAGCTAAATGGAAGGGGGAGGGGGGGATGCAGGGGAAGAGTTAGGAGAAAGGAGGGATATCACTGTGGTCTAATAGATTTCTATTAATGAGTTGCAAGGTCCTGGTAAAAATAAAATAATGGGGAGTTATACAGGTGGTTAGGAGAAAGAGAAGTGAGTTAAGTAGACATTCAGGTGAAAAATGGACAAATGTGTATTTGTTCAGTTGGTGAAGCCAAAGTTTTTGCAATTTCATCCATTTTAAAAAGAGGTGGTTCAAGAAATGATAATTAACATGGTAAGTTAAAGAGCAAGAGATAATATACTACCATCTCTTTCCAGGAGTATATATTTTCTTAAACTTTTACATGTTCAATTTTTGTTGTTCTTAGCCTCTATTCCTTATTTCCAAATTCTTCTGCCTGTTAAAATATGCCACAACTAATGTTCAGATTTAACCTGGATATTTTTTGCTGTGTTGCTTCATAGTCCTTTCTAAACCCATTTTTAGGGTTGCTTGCATTTTCTTCATTAACATAATACGTGATGAATATATAATGAAATTCGTTGTTGTTCTAATGTGGTCCTAACTCCTATTTACGTTATATTGACTGCACTAATTAAACTCCAGCTTTGTTCCACATGCTCTGTTGATCTACTATTAGTTGGTAAATATGTATATGTATGCTAGATATTCAAAAGCTCTGTTATGTTTTCAGTGTAATGCTTTGTCAGAGTTTCTAAGAATAGTCAGACGTGACACATTATTGTTATTGTTATTTTTGAGAGGTGATTGTATCCACTTATTTTCCCATAATTGAATAATTAAAAAACATCAAGGGAGTAGAGTTCATAGGAAGAAAAACATGAAACTGTAGCAGTAACTTGTACTAAAAATGTATAGCTGAAAAATAAGTAGCATTAACTATAATGTAAAAGGAGGGGGAGGAACAGAACATGAGGGACCTGATGATGCATTGAGTCTTGTTACCCACAATTTCAGGTAAACCTCTCATTAAAATGTTTTTATTGAATTCCTGAAGTTCTGTCACAGTCAGTTGCATACTTCGGTTCTATTTCTTTGCCTCTCTCAGAACCTCGCTTTCTGAAGGTGACAAACTTTTCTGCATTTTTAGACAATATTTCTTTAGTTTTATTTTGTTTTGTTTTGTTCTTGTGCTACCACTGTCCTTGAGCTTGATGCTTTTTGCTCTGGTTGTTTTTGCCCCATGTTATATTTATAAAGAACTCTTACACCTGCCCTCAGCCTTCGTTTGACAAGACTCTCAGTAAGTTTTCATTCTCCTCTACGTTGTCTCCTACTTAACACTAAGAGCTCTTTTCTCTTCCACTTCTGGTTTATCATTCTTGAACACGATCAGAACGTAGAATTCAAAATCAGTTCTTCTTAATGCTTTGTGCAATAAAATCAATATTCCATTTCTTGGAATCCTATTTATCTTTTGAAATTGATATTGTGGGAGAAAAAAAAAAGAAAAGTCCTGCTTTTTAAGGCTCTGATCTCTCGGGCTCCTTGATTGCTCAGAAGTATGAAGTCTTTTCAGGAGATGCTGTTGTACAGAATACCATGTATATTTGCTATAGTTGCAGCTATTTTACAAAGTTTGACAAGAGTATTTTTGCAAGTATCACAGCATGGATGAGATACAGGCTTCGGTTCTGCCTACATCTGATCTCATGTGCTATGTCTGCATTCACTGGATGTAGCTGGACATTCACCTCTTGGGCCTTAAAAGAAGTCGCGCTTTATTTAGACTGGCATTCCCATGTAATCTGAAGGGTGGTTACATTCAGTGTTTTGCAAAATTTGTATCAGTTTTAGAAATTATAACTGTGGATCAAAATTCACATTCCTCCATGACTACATCACCTTTGTGACTTGAAGTCAGTGTCAGATCAAATACAGCATTCTTCTCCTTTCCTTAGTTAAAATATCTATGGAGTGGTTTTATCAGCTTTGATCTTAGAAGTCTGTAAATTTTCTCTCGGAAAGAGTAAATTACCACTTCTTAGCCTTTCATTGATGAGTCCAGACAGACTAAACCTGCCTTTAAAGTCTGCCATGCATCCACTCCTTAAGTTCATAAACTACTACGATGCTTATTTTGTTGCTATTGTGGTGGACTAGAGGATTGTGTATTTAAAGCATGAAAAGCATTTGGTGGTCTTCTGGGGAAGGCAAAGGTAAGTGGAGATTTCACTGTTTGAATAAATTGTGCCAGAAGTACTGGCTTTATTTACATTGACATTAACTGTACTCTTGGGATCAAAGTGTATTTATTCTTCCCATCTTATCTCACAGAATATGTGCTTTCACCTCTCAAAACCCACTTTTCCCCAGTAGTACGGACAGTAAGAGTTTCAAAAAAAGCAATTGAGCCATTGTGGAACGGGGAGACAAGCAGGGATAGGATTAAACTTTTAAAAAAAAAAAAACAGGTCAGGCAGAGTTTGTAGTCAGCTGAGTTGAGAATTGTAGGTTCTGTGCTGTGTACTTAATAGTTCTTGAAGTGCTGTTACTCAGTCTTGAGCAGTCATTTATCATTTTTTCCCACTTATTTGTGTACTTCTATTATTCCTTGAGTGATTATGACAGGTTAGTTTAGTTTGGGTGTGGGGTTTTTTGGTTTGTTTGTTTGTTGTTTTAATTGGAGAGGGGAGGGGGAACTAGAACTTTCAGGGAGTCCATATTTGTGTCTTTTCAGCTTAAAGATGGAAACAACTGAAGGCTAACAGAACAAGGCTGTCCAGATGATCTCTCCCATGGTTTCTGCAACATCTGTAGATAATCTGATAGTGCTATTTAATAAAGCCATCCACAAAAAGGTTGTGATTCTTTCTTAGTTGCTGCTACACTGCTGTTGTCATACATCATTCCTGGAATTAGCTGTCTGAATACTGAAATCATGTTATCTGTTTGTTTCTGGGAGAGGAGACTGTGGAGAAAAGTAATACTTCTGAATTGAGAAAAATGTGAGAAAACCTTCTCACGGTGAAGTCAGAAACAGGTTTAATAAACCAGCTAGTACTGCAGAGCTGATTTCAGGAATCCCATGTAGGCCCTTCCTTCAGAATTTGCCTTTCCCATCATCCAGGGACACTTGAACTCTCTAGTCAAGAAACTGATAAAGTACTAAGAAGGATTTCCTTTATCCAGGCACACAGTAAAGCATTACAAGGCTGTTATTTTGCTAACTAGATAAGAGTAACTAGTCCCTAATTGTCTTAATGTTTTAATAGCTGTGGTTTTCTTTTTATATATAGCAAATTTCAAATGTGCAATGCGATATATGATGTTTATCTGATACACACATAATATACCAGTTGGCATCCCAGTCACATCTGTCTGCTGTTGTTGCATGTTTACAACTATTCCAGCTTCCAGGGAACTTTTGAAGTAGGTGGTGTAGATGTGATATCCTCAAACCCAGCTTGGCTGTGGCATTTTCACTTCTCTTTAGGGTCTTGCTTGCTGCTCTGCGCTTGTCAGTGTCACATACACCTACACTTAATCAGTTAGGCTAAGGCTTGCATTGGCTAAAATATGCAGGATATCTTCTGCTGCCCCTTTTAAATAGGGGCCACTAAAATGTTGATTTCACGGTCTTTAAAGTATGTATTGCTTACAAGTTATCTTAACTTGCTCTTGATTTATTTTATTACTTCTCAAACATTAGCCACATGTAAAATTGCATTTATTTGGGGTTTCTCAAAACAAGTTCTCATATTTATTCATGTTACCACTTCAGTATTGGTTCACATCCTGAAATGCTCTTGACACTTCACATATGGTTCATTGGCATACACTCAAGGAGGACTCTCCATTCTGAACCTTTACAGATTCTGTTGAAGTAATTGTATCTTGATTTTCTCCTTTCTACACCTTCTTCTCCAGATAACAGGTGTTCTGTTTGTGAACTAGTTTGCCAGAGATTGTTTGAAACAATATTTTTTTCCCCTCCTTTTTTTTTTTATTTTTTTAAAATGCCTTAAAAATAGAAAGCATGGTAAGATAACATACAGAAAATGTTGTGCAGGAACAAAGGTAGAAATAGACTAATTACACCTTTTCACTAAGAAAATAATAAAGTGGAGAACAAGAGAAGAGATTAGAAGAAAATGTGTAACGGTTCACCTCAGAAGAGATTATTACCTCAAAACAGATTACCACCTCAAAACAGATTACCATGTCACAGTCACAGAAGCTGTTGCTGGGAGTTATATTCACTAGTATCTCTCCTGAATGTATTTAACAACTTGATCATGAAGTGAAGGAAGGATAGGAGAGTAGAGCTTACTGTGCCCCAAGCAGAACCGCATCCCAGTGTGTGGTCTAATGGACTCAGCATGGCTGTAATTCAAGATCTGCTAGTGATAAAATTTACATTTGCAAAATGTATTTTTCCAGACTGTCTTGGTGACAACACACCAGAAATGCGAACAGAAGCTTACTTTTATGCAAAACCATTAGCAGATGTTTCCAACTGAAAAAGTGTTAGATGCCTTAGAGTATGGGCATGAGACCTCCTGACTGTCCAGTGTGAATAGTTCTCTGCCCTCATATAATTTCGTTTGAAGTTTTTCCTCTTATATTACAAAACAGTTATGTTTAACTTGCTGGAGGAGGGAATGCATACAGTGAACAACCATTTGATCAGAACTTGCATTTTTTAAAATTATCACCATGACATATTTTAGACTGGTTTTCCTCATGATCAGCCTAAAGAAAAAGATCAGCACAATAATCTATTTGTTGTGTTCTTAGTGAAATAATCCCTCAAAAGTTAGAAATCCTTCCTCTATTGCATTTACAAGAAATTCTTCTAACCTATTTTTTTGGCATTTTAAAGTAGGAATAATTGCAGTTATATATAAAATCAAATCACTTGGGTTTCAGCTCTTTCAAGATGTATTTGTAATTTTAAATGAGATACTTTTAAAGTGGAGGTAGCCTTTTTGCATCTGCTACAGTTAACTTTTTTAAAGACCTCATTTATCATTTTGATACAGTGTGTGAGTCATGCATATTAAAGCCAATATTGACTAGGTAACTGGTTTTCATTTAGATGTAGAAACAACACATCCACTGAGAAAACCCAAGATGTATAGCCAGAGTCAGCAAGAAACCTGCCCTTTGAATTTAAAACTGACGTGTCAAATGGATTTGTACAGATTGATTTCCAACAGTGATTTTTTTTCATGCTTGATATTCTATATGTAACCAAACTCTAATAGTTAATAAAGTTCCTTAGTCTCTTGTAATAATGTTGAAAGTTCTGTTGAAGTTTTTTCATTTTTAATTACTCAGACTTGTATACTCTTTGAATGTATTGTCTACTAAATATTAAAATTATGCATTATATCTGTAAACAATAGTCTGGCCTAAACTAGGGAAAAACAGGAATTTTCATTGAAAATACTATTGTATACAATAAATGTTGTAGTTTTTGTAAGCAATTTTATACCTGAAGTTCGCCTAAGGGTAGGAATTTATCTGCATAGAAATTAAGCTACATTCCTTAAATTTTCTGCTACTTTTTTTTAGAAATCAAAACAAAGCCAAGAACGGCTTAGTTTTGAGTTACATCCAAATAAGTCTATCTTTGGTATTTTGTCGGGGTTTTTTCCCATTTTGCTTTTCTCACATTTCATGGAAAACCAGTTGTCTGTGAGGTTCTAGAGGGAAAGATTATGAGCTACATGCAGTAGTGTGCACCATTTTGTTGTGTCATTTTTGGAAGAGATTAACCTCAGGTGATCATTACTGTGCTCTGATGTCAGAAATACTCCATTTCAGTATATACCTTCCTTTTATTCCCATCTGTAGAGTCATAATTGCCGTACTTCTGCAGATACCAGTGAAAGCTCTAGGGTGCTCCTCTTTGTTAGTTACAGTGGAATTTCTTCTATCATGACAGGATTCATATTTCCCTTTGTGTTCCCTGGTCTTTATTTCTGTATGACCAATACAGGGTTTAAAGAATGAAATCATGTCTCTTACTAAATAAATATATCAGATCTGGAAAACAATCTTCTCCTTAGATCTCAGACAGAATTAGCAAATTCTTTCTTTATTTTATTCATATGATAATAAAACAAGGAATGAAATATATACCATTACAATTTCTTCCCAAAATATTTTGAAACTAAGTTCTTACTCTGAATGCCTGTATAACTTCTAGACTGAGATCTCAATTTCACAGTTGAATCCCAACTGTAACGTATTGTTTCATTTGGGGAAAACTTAATAGTAAAAGATGAAATGCTTCTAATTCTGTCTCATTTTACACCTAATACCTCAGAAGAATACTATGTTTCCCAGTGGCTTTTGACTGCATCTGAAGAGCTATTACCTTCTTTTGTTGTGCGGTATCACCCATCCAGTATGTGTAATACTCTCTCCATTGTCTATTCAGAGCTGTCTGTTTAGATTTCTATTGCCCTTTTTCATTTATCTTATATTATTTTTATGATAGATTTTACAATGAAATAAAAGTAATGAATTTTCATAAGAACATACAAGATCTTTAGTTATTGGAGTTCAGTCTCTATTTTTTTTCATAGTTACCTTTCATAATTATCGACTACAAAACATCTTACTAAATAATTCTCTTAATCAGTCTGATCAAAATTTATAATAGATGTAATTAACAAGGCTGAATGTTAATTCATACATTTTGAGTTGTCCACTTCATTTGTTATTTTAATTAATTGGCATTGATGTTGTGGTTTTGCTCACTGATTATGCTGGCTTTTGGAATTTCTAATACTGACTTAGCTCTTCAAGTTCTTCCATTATATTTCACAATTCTTGCAACCACAGAATCAGCAACACTTATGTTGTGTATGTAACTTCACAGCAGGTAAACAGGTCGTGGTTGGAGCCAAACTTCTTAAGACAGTAGTTGTACAACAATTTTTTACTTTGTGTGTGTGTGTTCATCCAGTTCCAGTAGGCAAAATCTTCCTGCTACTGCAGTGACTGATAATCTGGACTCAGCTGGAATCAGTACTGTCCAGCTTTCCAAGAATACCTGCAGAGGGGTTGGTGTAATTTTATAGTAGAAATATTTGTTCAGTCTTTTGAGTATCGTTGCCATAGTTTCCATACTGAATGAGATGTACCTATAACAGGGTATAGGTATAAGCTAAAAACTTTTCTAGGCTAAACATTTATAAAAGTAAAGTGGAAAATGTACAATATTTTGAAACATTGGCCCATTTGCTTTCTCAAATATTGGCCCACTTGCTGATGTCTCAAATATTCTTAGCAAAATTACTTTGATTGGGCTTTGAATTGCTTTCAAATTACTTTGAAAGTAATTTGAATTACTTTGAAATTACATTTGCCCGCTAATGTACCATTTTGTACACTGTTCCTGACTCTAGGTATCGGTCAGCATAATTCTCTTGATCTTTCTTTATTTTCAGGACTCTTCAGTAGGACTTAGGTGGTAGGGTGTATTTTAGTTTTCTTTCTTTTCTCCTTTCCCCTTGCCCCTAGCTGCATTTGCATTTGAGGGTTTTGCATAACTGAATTGCAGCTTTCAGCAATGTATATCAATGTTGTAAGAAAATTAAATATTGCCTTTTATTTGTTATTTCAACAAATTTATGAGCCATGCTTACTCCTACTCATTGACAAAAATATTGGTATACAATACACATGATAAAACTTTTAACAGATGCATCCCTACTTTTTTAAACCAGCATGTTATTCCATTGCCATTTTGGCTTTATTTCTTTCTATGTCTATCTCTGCTGCTAAGATGCTTATGCTAGATATAGCTTATGGTGCAAAGGTTGCAGTGTTATTGAATAAATGTTTAACATTGTAAGGAAACTGAAGAAAAATAGGGCTCACCTTTCCTGTTCAGCATAGGTGTTAAGTCTGATTTTTCAGATTTCAAAACCAGAGATAGTGTCAAGTTCATTCGAACAGGGCAGTGCTTGCACATCAGTCCAAGACTCCTTCACACTCATGCAGCAAATGAGAACAGACATTCAGACAGATTTAAGGTATTCTCTGCCAGTGAATTTTTTAATACCAGATACACTTGAATCCCACAACACTTTAATCCCACAAATCCTCGCCTATTTTTGTAATTCTAAAAGACAAACACAAATGTGTTAACTTTCTGAAGAGATTTTCTTCTTGCTGTTGTTGTGACCTTGTTCAACACAGCCTGCAAAGGACAGATGTGGTCAGCATTTTTAAAGATACTCGGTAAGTCTTAACCATGAGGTTTAAAACATTTACTTTCTTAAGGAAAAGTCTATTGAAAAAATAATGTTGTTTTCTTCTGGGAGTTTCATACTGGTTTTAGCTGAATGTGTATTCACATCTACAGAAAGGAAGAAAAAGAACAGTGTCACTGTCTGTGTATAGGTCACCACTGGGCCGTCCTTCAGGTTTCCGCTCTCACTTCAGTTATCTATATGTATTTTGTGCCTTTTGCTGTCAGTTCATTTTGTAAAATGTGAATTTTATGCTGCAAAGCAATAGACTGTGATCACTGAACAGCCTTCCAAAAATTCTGACTTTTGTTAGTCCTGTTCCAAATAATATTTTGATTGCTCGTTTGTATCACTGGCAAGAAGTGAAGCCATTCAGTTTTTCTTTTCTTTTTTTTTAAACCTGTGTAAGATTGCAGGCTGAATGAGTTATTTACCTTTCTACTAAGAGGACTTTAATTCACCCTTAGTACCAGTGGGAATGGAGTACGCCGAATTGCACGATACAGCCTTCCTATTTAGATTTTAACTGTATTCTCCCCAAAAGACTGTAGACACATAGATTCTGCTTAGTTGTCTTCCTCTCTGTTGGAAAGTGCACTAAGGAATTCATTTCAGAAGAAGGACAGCAGTTGTCTGTTCTTTAACTTTGTTAAAGAATTGTCAGTTTAAATTTCCAGATTTCAGTATTTACAGTTATGCAGTATTTCATAAATTATTCCGTTTTTGTCTATCTGCAAGTCCACCACTATTGCTTGAGTTTACTTGTAAAGATTACTTTCATTTTGAATTCAACATGCAATCTACTAACAGAGTACGAAAATGGGGCAGAAAATAATAACAAGTTTAAAAAGCAAGAAAAGGTCAATAATTGTGGAGCAGACACTGCAACTACTGGCTGACCTTTGAAAGACTGCACAGTTTTTATTGCTTCAAGGTCTTACTGGCAGCAGTGCATGTCAGTAGAGTAAACCATTACCACTTGTTTTGTTCCTTCTATTATCATTACCATTAATACAGTCTTAATCTAAACATGGATAGCAGAACAATATCATTTTGGGACTAGGTGCTAGCTGACAGAAAAGCTTTTATACATTTAAGAAAAAGAGCTTATATTCTTTGCCTGATAATCTTCATACAATCACAGAATCATAGAATATAGACTGCCAAGAGAGGTGGTGGAATCTTCTTCTCTGGAGACATTCAAAACCCACCTGGACACATTCCTGTGCAACCTGCTCTAGGTGAACCTGCTCTGGCAGGGGGGGTTGGACTAGATGATCTCCAGAGGTCCCTTCCAACCCCTACCATTCTGTGATTCTGTGAATGGTTTGGGTTGGAAGGGACCTTTAAATGTCATCTGGTCCAACCGCCCTGNCCTTCCACTAGACCAGGTTGCTCAAAGTCCCATCCGCGCTGGCCTTGGACACTTCCAGGGATGGAGCATCCACAACTTCTCTAGCCAACCTATTCCAGTGCCCCACCACCCTCACAGTAAAGAATTTCTTCCTAATATCTAATCTAAATTTCCCCTCTTTCAGTTTAAAGCCATCATCCCTCGTCCTATCGCTACACTCCCTGATGAAGAGAGAATCACCTCCCTTGACCTGCTGGCCATGCTTTTTTTGTTGTAGCCCAAGATGCAGTTGGCTTTCTGGGTTGCAAATGCACATTGCTGGCTCATGTTGAGCTTCTGATCCACCAGCACCCCCAAGTCCTTCTCAGGGTTGCTCTCAAGCCATTCTTCTCCCAGCCTGTATCTGTCCTTGGGATTGCCCTGACCCAGGTGCAGGACCTTGCATTTGGCCTTGTTGAACTTCATGACGTTTGCATGGGCCCACCTCTCAAGCCTGTCCATGTCCCTCTGGATGGCATCCCTTCCCTCCAGTGTGTCAACCGCACCACACAGCTTGGTGTCATCAGCAAACTTGCTGAGGATGCACTCAATCCCACTGCCCATGTCGCCGACAAAGATGTTAAACAGCACTGGTCCCATTACTGACCCCTGAGGAACTCCCCTCATCACTGGTTTCCACTTGGACATCGAGCCATTGACCGCAACGCTTTGAGTGTGGCCATCTAGCCAGTTCCGTATCCACCAAGTGGTCCATCCACCAAATCCATGTCTTTCCCATTTAGAGACCAGGATGTCATGCAGGACAGTGTCAAATGCTTTGCATAAGTCCAGGTAAATCTTGCTTGTTCTTTTGTGTTCAAATAATAATAAAAAAAATATCTTGTCTCATGCTTTCACAATCAGGAAATTAAGATGTTACCAGTGACAGCAAATCTAAGATAGGCCTCATGATTCTGTCATAGCTTAATGTTGCAAATAGACTTGTTAGTAAATGACTGAAAATAGGCATTTGGAGTAAAAGTTGCCAAGTTTACAATTTTTCCCCCTTTTTCTTCTTTCTTTTCTTAGTTTTGGGGGTAATCTTTCGAAGATCTCTTTCCCCGTGGTGGGCTAACTCTAATGCATCTATCTTGGAATGAAATCTTACTTGTTTTTCTTGCTATTTAAGACCAAGGAGTTACATTCTTACTGCTACAGTCTCATACACTTTCATACACTTTTTCATACCATTTCAATTGCAGACCTAGGTTCATCAAAATCAAAATGTTATCAAAGTACGTGACTTAGATTTTATGGAAACTCATAGTATTTTGGTGAGCCTTATCAGACAGATTATCTCGGGCATTTGAATGTGTTTTGAAAAGTTCACCCTTGTAAAATAAATAAACATGTAAGTTGTCTTTGGACATTTTCAAATACTTCTATTTTGCCCTCATCTTTGATATTGCGGTTGACATTAGTGCCACAGTGGGAGTTGCCGTACAAACATTAAATCCCTCCTGTAATGAGTTTACATTGTAGAAACTAATCTTTTACATATCTGTTAGATTCTGCCTTATCTTAACAATCTGAGAGCTTCTGCATCTAGCTTGTATGTTGTGCATCTTTTACATCCTTTCTAAACAGATGCATTTGGAGATAGCAGTGGGATAGTTTTCAGAAATTCTAATAAATGTTACTGTTGTGTTAGTATCATTAATAAGCCTTAAAATGAAAAATATCTTTGATAGAAAAAACCCAACAGCCTTCATTTATCAAGGAAAAAAAATAGCTATGTAATCTCAGAAAATTCAAATTAACTCTGAGAATCTCCTTCAGTGTTATGGAAGAATGGGCGATGTTTTTTTTAGTACAGTTTTTAAAATCTCATGTGGGAAAGCAGCAAGTAATATTAAAATATTGGTATTTTTTATTACTACTGTCATCGTGGCAGCCAACAGTATTAGGTTATATATAACATTTAAAAGTTACAGTTTTCTGTATTTTCTATTTTGTGATCATCTGAAAATCCTACCTAGTTCTTTTGAGGACAAAGGATTTCTTGTATTTTTAGGGCTCAAGTCTTATCTTGCTTCTCAGCACTGTATAAGGTAAAAGTATGTTTCAGAATTTGTGTCTCAATGTAAAGAAGCCACATCAGCAATATATGTACAGTAATATAACCTGTCTGGCAATGTGGCAGGCATTTAAGCTTTCTTCTTTCAGAGTTACTTTGCTACTAGTTTGATAAAAAGAGTGGATGGGATCAGCACAAATAGTGTCAGAACAGTTATTTGGTCAAAGCTTTGAGAAACTAAAATATTAATAAATAGGAATGGCTATTATAAATAGACATGTATTTGAAAATTGGAAGTAACATTTGCATGAATGTGTGTAATTTGCACTCTGTGTGTGGGTGTGTATACTTAATGTAACACTGAATAACAAAATGCTAGATTTTGTTCTTGTTGGCAGACGTGTACAGTACTTTTTAGTATGGCGCTTACTTAGGTGTTTTATATCATCCTCACTTTCACTCATCTCTTAAAAAATGCTTCTTTCCACCAGAACTGGGAATGTTGGCAGGGAATTGTTTGTTGACAGAACATATGGATGCAAGAACAAACCACTTATGAACTGCAAGGCTTATAAAAATTGTCTGTTGGATCACTTTTTGAAGAGTTTGACTTTTTTTTTTTTTTTTAAATTTAGTTACTTTTTTTGGCACTGCAGCCTACAGAAAAGAATTGGTTTCAGAACATTTCAGGTTTATTGTAGTCACCCATCCTCAATAAACAATTAAACTTGTTAGGTTCATCAGAAAATGAAGAATATTTGCTAATAAAAATCAAGCTGTCGTGAACTTTTATCAGGTAAATTGCTTCCTGCATTAAGCCTGTAATAACCCTTTAAAGGCAGCAACACTTAAACAGGGGTGGATTGATGTTTATTTCATGGTTTTAAAGTTCTGTGGTGAAACCAGATTCTTCTTGCTCCTTTGGGACTTGTAGCTGTGTCTCTAGATGAACAGGATGTTATCATACATTAAAATTCATGGTCGAATTCCAGCTCTTACTGTGTCTCCTTAGTATCAGACAGGTTTTTAGCCTGTGTATTAGAAGAAGTGTTTTGGTTTATTTCTTTTTTTGTCTCTCAATTTGACTGGAGACCTCCCCTGGAGAAACTAATCTCTCTAAATGGTCATAGGGTGTGGATCAGAGGTGCATCTAAAGTGCATCTGATCAGTGGATCAGATTTCAGAGGTGCATCTAAAGTGCATCTGATCAGTGGATCAGATTTCAGAGGTGCATCTAAAGTCAGGGCCTTGTTCTGTATCCGACAAAGGAGTTTTGTTTCTTTCACTGTAGAAGATGCTTAAAGTAACCACGTGTCTTAGTAAGTAAGCCTGTGGATCGCAAGTTGTATCAAAAACTAGTTCTGTGAACGATATGCTTCATGTAACATATTTCAGTTTGAGTACCAGAAAGTCACTGTTTTATGTTGAAAAATATTAATCTGCCAGCATGAAGTTTTCTACAGTAGAGGATTCATGCTGGAAACTTTTCCAATACTTTCTATAACTATATCATGGTATCTTGTTGAAGAGCTGGAATGGTTTTCAGAGCTCTCCAAAGTCTTTCAGATTCTTGATTGACAAACATGTTACTAATGTAATTTGTGCTAATGGTGTTATGCTTCCCATTTTAAACTCTCTTTTGTCTTGCAGTCTAGTTTTTGAAAAAAAAATAGTGGGTAATTCCTTTTTTTTTTTTTACTTTTTCTCTCAAAACCAGTATCTGAATAATGGCACAGTCTACATATGTTCACTTAATTTTCATAAATATCTTCCATGTTTTCTCAGAGTTGGAGGTTAGTTTTTAGAAGGTTTAGGTTGGCTTAACAGATATTTTGCCCCCAGAAATTAAAGCAGGCATATTTCCAAGGATTAGGGAACTTCCTTGCAAGCAAGTGCTTAAACTGAAATTTATTCAGTGACTAACTACTAGGACTTCAAACATCCATCAGTCTGAACAGGTGGTAAAGACAATATACTAGACTAGCATTCAAAAAGAAAAAAATATCCTGTCCTATGCCTTTGCCTTCATAACAGATGTCATTCCTGCTCTTGATAATTCAAGAGCCTGCGAAAAGGAATTTTGAGAGACAGATTGATGTTCCAGGCTTTGCAACAATGGTTCTTTAGCTATTTGTTCTGATTGAGTAATTAAATCTTTTCTTATTTGCCAGTGGATTCTGACAGCTGCATATGTACTTTTTATTTGTCAGATAGAATGGGTAAACAATTTTTGGCATGTATATTGTTTGCAAGGTACTTGCTTTATTTATTGTGTGATATTTGTGTAGATAAATGATAAGGTATTTGCCTATTTGATTATCAGAACATTTTGAAAAGAAAAATAATGAACAATAAATGGAAAAATCACAGCTGGCACTAATATGTGTTCTTTCAGTGTGTACTCTTGCTTGTGTAAAGGCATGGATATTCTTGTAAACATCAATTACTAGCAGACACTGAGTATAGCAAAATGGTGTTAAAATATTAATGAGAAGACACGAAGATGGTCATAGCAAAATACTTCCTGGACTGAATTCTGTCACAGGAAATGAAGCCTGTGGAGACTGAGGGCTATAGCGTGACTTGATTCGGAAAAGTCATGTTGTTTGTTTGGGGTGTTTTGGTTGGTTGGTTTGGGTTTTTTTTTTTTTTTTTTTTTGCTTTTTTTTCTTTTTTTTAAATAAGCATATTCTGTATACTGTGGCCACTGAGACAATAAATCTTACAATGGTGGGGATGCTGGAGGGAATGTTCCGTTTTTCCACCCAATTCTAAGTAGAACTAAACCTTCAGCTTTCTTTCATAATGTATCAAGCAAAGGTATAGAGATATGTCAGAAAGCAAAACCAAAAATATTGGTAGGATGTCTTTTCTTGATTTCCAAATACATGTGAAGCTTTTAACCTAAGGTGCCTTCTCTCATGTATTCTGCATTCTAGGAAGAGAGAAGGAGATTATTGAGTCTGCCAGAATATGTTAATTGATTTCTTTTTCTTTTCCCCCTTTTTTTCTTTTTTTCCTGAACTGAAATCTTACTGAAGCCAGGATTGATCTTTGACAGTAAAAACTCATAGCTCTTGGCTTCCTGCCAGCGCTCATGTTAAAACACCGAATTAATGATAAATTTCTTGTACAACAGGCTTTTTGCGTCTTGATGCACTAGTCTGAGTGTGGGAGGTAAACATCAATGCCAAATAACAAAGTAACTACTTCAAAGAGCTGCCACATGCCTTACATTTTTACAAATTGTTATTGACTTGAAATGTTGAGTCAGATAAGTCACTTTTCCTGCCGATGTATATTGTGGCTGTGTGCAAAACCTGAAATCATCTTTGTGTTCTCACGTTTTCTTGTACTTACTGCTAACATCCACAGAGATTTTACAGGGCTTGTTGGTTTTTTTTAAGGAGTTGTTCTGTTCTATATTTTAATGTCTGTAACTATCATGTTCCTTAGGTGTTCCACAGACTTCATGAAAATATAAGACTAAGTAGAATATAAAAGCTATGTAGCTATATTCAAGATTGGCTTCAGTAGTTGTTTTGTATGAACCCATTCGCTAGCAAAACCTGTAATTTTTTTTTTCCTACATCATTGTTGCTTCCAGTGATTAAATTATGTGAAGAGAGTGTACAAGGCACAACTTTTAAAATGAGCTTGTCCTTATTTTTTTTAACTGGGGTATTTATACAGCACAAGAAAAAATACTTTTTCCTATGTCTAGTCCTGCTTAATGAGGATCACAGCGTCAAATTGTATAGTATGTGCATTTTGACTAAAGAAATACAGATGGAAAGTTCTTGTTGAATGAAATAAGTTACCTTTGTAAACTTTGGCTCCTTCTCATTGATATGCAAGTTTAGTCTGTAATTTTCAAACTGATTGTAAGGCTCTAATTAGTCTCTAGAGAACTCACATGGACAATAGATTGCTCATTAGTCTATCAACTTTCCATGAAGTTGATTGGCTATTTCTCATGTCTAATGTGGAAACCGAAATGATGAATGTTAATTTGCCTTCCAGACGTTGCAACTGCCTGTCCAGATAAGAAGTCCATCTTAATGTATGTGACTTCCCTCTTCCAAGTTCTGCCCCAGCAAGTCACCATGGAAGCCATCAGGGAGGTGGAGATGTTGCCACGACACTCAAGGGTCACTAGAGAAGAGCACATACAAGTACATCATCAACACCATTATTCACAAGAAGTGAGTTGTTTCACTTTTCTGCTTTCATCTTGCTGCTCTAAAGTGGTTGTTTCCCTTACCTACCCCATAAGTTTGATGTTAGATGGCCAATGGAAGGCAAAACAAACTTGGGCGTAATGGACAAAGTCACTTAACCACAGGCAAGTCAAATGTACTTGTCTGCATGAACTGTACTTTCGTACTGCTTTTCACGTTGCACTAGGCTGTTTTAAAAGTAACTATTCAGCAAGTGATGCTTTGCACTTCTCTTTTACAGCAGTGGCTGTTTTGATTGTGGAAAGGTACCACAAGGAAGAACACAGAAACTGGGGGAGGTTTTACATTTAAACACGGACATGTAGAAGATTTTTTTAGAGATAGCAGTTGACATTTCTCCATATTCATGATATGTTTTTAATTTTTTAGCATTTTATTTCCAGTGACTTGTCTTTTAAGATCATCTGTTCTCCGCTAACAGTTGGCGTCTGAAAAAGCTCATGTAATATGTGGAATTAATTTATACTTGCTGTGTCAGTTACGTTTTTGACTGAAATCATCAGTATCTGCTGAAGTGTTTAGTGGATTTTAGGACTAGTGTACTTGTCTGAATTTAATTTGTGTCTTGCTTTTGGGATGCTCAGTCTCTTTAGAGTACTAAGCAGATGAGTATTGGCTCTGTTTATTCAGGATTTACTACAAGATTACTTGTTTTTTGAGCCTTTGCCTGTAAATTTTAAAGAACCTTCAATTTACATTGGTATTCTGCTGGTATTGAGTTCTGACAGTTTGTTGCTTTTGGAAAGGGTGTCAGATTAAATGAGAGCTTTCCTTAATGCCATCCCGATTTCAACTGCTGAATACCAATACTGTCCTTGAAAAACGTAACTGGCGATGACCTTCCTACTTCTTTTTCTTCACCTACTCTTTCAATCATTACTTTACTTCTGCAATCTCTGCCCTTATCCATATGTCTGTTCTTTCCATCTCTAATTTCTTCTTTGTAGATCATGGTCACTGTACCCCAGGGACCTTCACCTTCTCCTGAACCACGGTTCAAAAGTTACGCATATAAACAAGCTGTGTATGTCACATCCCCTGACCAAAAAAGGAGGCAGGTTCCTCCACAGGTCTGTTAATATTGTCGTTTGTTTTGAAAACTGCTTTATTAAGCTTGTGCTCGGAGTGAAAGAGTTTGTGCATTTTGCTTGTACCTGATCTTGATGACCTGCTTTTTCCAGGTTTTTCTTAGCATCTGTCTTTTTATTGTGTATTTCAGCATGGCTGGCAATAGGTGCTATGCTGATTTTTAGGGATGAACAGCATCATGATATTTGAAGTCATGGCAGTCAGGTGAAGTCCCCGGTGACTGGAAGAAGGGAAACATTGCACCCATTTTTAAAAAGGATAGAAAGGAGGACTCTGGGAACTACCAACATGTCAGCCTCACCTCTGTGCCTGGGAAGATCATGGAACAGATCCTGCTAGAAGCTATGCTAAGGCACGTGGAGGACAGGGAGGTGATTCGAGACAGCCAGCATGGCTTCACCAAGGGCAAGTCCTGCCTGACCAACCTTGTGGCCTTCTATGATGGGGTGACTGCATCAGTGGCCAGGGGAAGAGCTATTGATGTCATCTATCTGGACTTCTGTAAACCCTTTGACACAGTTCCACACAACATCCTTTTCTCTCAATTGGAGAGCTATGGATCTGATGGGTGGACTGTTCGGTGGATGAAGAATTGGTTGGATGGTTGCATCTAGAGAGTAGTGGTCAGTATCTCAATGTCCAGATGGAGACTGGGGACAAGTGGTGTCCCTCAGGGGTCTGTACTGGGACCAGTACTCTTTAATATCTTCATCAAAGATATAGAGAGTGGGATCAAGTGCACTCTTGGCAAGATGGGATGCCATCCAGAGGGACCTGGACAGGCCTGAGAAGACCTCATGAGGTCCAACAAGGCCAAGTGCAGGGTCCTGCACTACATGCTGGGGGATAAAGGGATTGAAAGCAGCCATGAGGAGGAGGACTTGGGGGCATTGGTGGATGGAAAGCTGGACATGAGCCAACAATGTGCGCTTGCAGCCCAGAAGGCCAATCGCATCCTGGGCTGCATCAAAAGAAGCGTGGCCAGCAGGTCGAGGGAGGTGATTCTATCCCTCTATTCTGCTCTGGTGAGACCCCACCTGGAGTACTGTGTCCAGCTCTGGAGCCCTCAGCCCAGGAAAGACATGGACCTGTTGGAGCGGGTCCAGAGGAAGGCCACAAAAATGATCAGAGGGCCGGAGCGCCTCTCCAATGAGGACAGGCTGAGAGAGTTGGGGTTCTTCAGCCTGGAGACGCGAAAGCTGTGGGGAGACCTTATTGCAGCCTTTCAGTACTTTCCTGGGGCCTACAGGAAAGATGGAGACAAACTTTTAGCCTGTTGCGGTAGGACAGTGGTGAAATGGTTTTAAACTGAAAGAGGAAAGATTTAGACTAGAGATAAGGAATTAATTTTTTACAATGAGGTGGTGAAACACTGGCACAGGTTTTCCAGAGAGGTGGTAGATGCCCCATCCCTGGAAACATTCAAGGGTCAGGTTGGACAGGGCTCTGAGCAACCTGATCTAGTTGAAGACGTCCCTGCTCATTGCAGGGGAGTTTGGATTAGATGACCTTTAAAGGTCCCTTCCAACCCAAACTATTCTATGATCCAAAAAGTACTGGTTTAGAATTATAAACCGCTTGCTTTATGTCATTTTTGAAAACAGTACATATATTGCCTTAAAAGATTATTAGAATGAACCAAACATAAGCTGCATTTGGCATCTAATTATTATATTTCTGTCTCAGCTTTGACTACAGAAAAAGAAGAACCATTAGGTTCCTGTTGTTTTTCCTAACCCTCATACCTGTTATAGAAAGTAGTAAGTGATGATATTTTTCAGGAGGTTACTGTAGTTGGGCAGAAGAGAAAGGAAACATTAAATTCAATTTTCTTTATGTGACCTGGATTATTAGATGATAACAGCTGGTCATATTATCACAAATGGCACCATGCCAACATTCAGGTTAGAGTTTTGTGTTTGGGTTTTTTTGACTTTCAAATAGATGCAGTAATTTAATAAAACGTTTTTCAAGCAATCCTTATAGTGAGCATTTCAGTGGTCAGATTTTTATAACTTTTGACAAGCGTGAGAGCCAAAGGTCATATTTTGTAATGCAACATACTTTCCTGTCATTACTTTGGGGAAGAGAGTTCTGCATGTATTTGGCACTAGAGTATGACTTCTCTTGTGCAGACTTAATTCTGTCTAACCTCTAAAAATTTATTGCAAAATTACACCTTAATTCAACACCGTGTTTCTGAATGTACTCTCCAAGGGACAGGTATTTTATTGAATAACGACTTCCTTTAAATACTCCAGGAAAGAAATCCTGTGCACGTAAGCATGAGCTCGCTACATTATGCTAACATCAAATGTATTGCAGTGATGATTAATGCAGCGTTTAAACAAGGTGTTTAAAACTGGTATAATTGTTTTGTTTTATTTAGATACTCTACTGATATTTGAGAAGAATAAAGGATCATGAAATAGCTTTTTTTTTTCTTGAGCTACTTTTATTGTGACTGATTGTGGTTTTTGTCAACACTCCCACTGTCAAGCATAATGTACAGGCTGATGTAACTGAAGTCAATTTTACAAAATGTAGTTATTAAAACATAGTAAAAAGATATCATTTTATAATTTATTCCTCACCTTTCATTCCAGTTTTCAGATCTTGTTTCCTGAACTTGGAAGCTTTGTCTATTATACTTATGCAATATCTACTACTATAACATTATAATTGTGCCAATTTGGCAGAATTTGAAGACCTAACCAGAATTGGCCCCTATTGTGATAGAGCCACAGCAAATATTAACAAATGTAAAGCATTCACTTAAAAATCCTAAGTGAAAATCACCAGACACAGTCTCATTATAATCAAGATAAACTTGAATTGCAAATAGTACCAATTAATATGCCGGTTCAATATATGCAATTCTTAATCAGTGGTAATGACTTTTTTGCCTCTAACCATGTATTTCTTGAAGAACATCCGTCATCTAACTATTAAAACAAATTTATAATCCTGGTAAGATAGTGCTTTATAATTTTTTCTCTAGATATCTGAAGTTGGTATACCTTTATAACCCCATCTATTTTAACTAAATCAAATAAATATTATTTCCTTTTCAATTCCAGATAGCCTTCCAATTTTGTGCCAGCTGTATTACGATTTTTGGATAGTGGTATTGGTATTGCAACTGCCTGTAGGATTTTCAGTAAAATCTACTTCTGTAGGGGACTGCATTAAAGAAATCAAGATGAAGTCCACTATTTTTTTCTTGGATTTTTGTAAAGTTGAGGAAATTGTCTTAATTTCCATGTAGTTATCAAAGTAAAAATTCAGTAGATTTAGTTTACTGTGGTCTGCCAGTTTCAATGGTATCTTAGGTACTATCATTAAGAAGCAAGACCTTCACTATATGTGTTGGTCTTCTGTTGAAATGTAGGAGTCATTTTTTGTTTTCAGATCTCTACACATCTTACAGGACTTGAATATTATGATTTCTCCAAGATAATCAAAGAAGATTCATAGCAACTATCAACAATAAGTCTTTCACCTGCTTCTCTCTAGAGGTTCTAGCAGCTAAGATTGGTCTTAAATGTCATAATGTTTGATTGAGTGATATTTTCTAAATTCTGTGTTTGGGAGAATGGTCCAATAGATTTTGTAGTCCAAGCATGAGCCAACTGGAACTCAGAAGAAAAATAAGTGAGATAAGACCTCTTTCCAAAGATTTTAATTGTTATCCTGCAAATTTGGCCATATATGCCATACATTTACTGCCTATGTCAGTTGTCGAAAATTATAAAAATGAAATGAGCAATGATTCTCTGAGCCTCCGTATTGGCAAGAAGGAATAACATTTCCTCTTACACCATCATCTGTCAAAGTCCTTTCCCTCCTATCTTCTACCCTTGTCTATTCTTCTGTGTCACATTTTACTTCACTTTCCCCATCTTCACACTTCCTAATACTTTCACAATGTGTGTGTCTTTAAATTCCTCCGTCTTTTCTGAATTCTTATTCTGTTTGTCTCTCAGTAGTGTACTTACAATGTCTAGTATTTTAGTTGCACAAATTTCAGCCAGACAAGTCTTGCTTTGCTTAACTGTGACATATCTCAGATTCAAAGAAATTCATTGTTCTGCCAACCGGTTCACTCACTGCCTTCTTGTTGCTTGGTCTGTGCTTGACCACTTCCAGTTGAAGCAGTTAAGCCTTTTTTAAAGGCTGCTGCTGGCATGAATAGCAGTCCTTCTGCTAATGTTCGGGAAAAGTTTTCCTCCTTTACCTTGTTTACTTAGAAAGCGTTCATGAATTCATGCAGATCTTAGGGCAGGAATCCGCTTCTCAAACTTCAATTCTTAAACTCCCTGTATCAACATTAAGAAAGGCCCAAGAGAAAATATTTATGTTGACAGGTTTCAGATGGCAGTTACTGCTCAGCAATTACAGAAGGCTTGCCTGACTTTGCAGCTCTGTATTTTGTCTTGTATATAGTCTCTGTAATAACACAGTCTGTCTAGCTTCACTTAGAAAAAAGGGATCCTCTAGTTAATTTTCCGAGACATTTCAAAATCCCAGTTTAAAAATACCCTTTCGTTTGTGTTTTATATTTATGAAAGCCTTTGGGTTTTTTATATTTCTTCATCTCATTGAACACCTGACCAAGAAGAATGATTGTTTCACTTTCTAATTTTTTTCAAAAATGTTTTATCAGAGCAGTTTCTAATATTGATCCCAGGCAAAATTCCTATCTCACTGCCTTCATTTTTACTTACTATCTGCTACCCCTGAACTCCACAGGACATAAAATATACTGTCTTAAAAAGGATCAAATACAAAAATAAATAAAATTGTAAAATGCTGAAGTATCTAGAAAACAAACTTTTTTTTTTATATATTGGAAAAAGAGTGCTGAAAATTTAAGCATTGAAAAAATTGGGATGAACAAAATCTATGTATGTTTTGAGACTGGATCTTTCGTAAATAAGCTTTTGGCAAGCCTGTCTAAAAGGCTAAATATGAGTCTGGCTGTCTTAAATTATCTATTATGCAAAATGAAGCCTATTGCATATATATCGTTGTAGATTTTTGTTCTTTTGACAGGAGTTACATTTTCATTATTCTACGTTATGTTATATGAAATTCAGAATTTGTGTGCAGGATTACTGTTAGCATTTAAACTGACAAGCTTCAATGGATTTGAATTAAAATAATTTGGGATGCAGTAGTGGCTAATGTGGACAATATTCCCCAGCACTTAATGATTTGATTTGGCAGTTCACCTCAGGCCTCAACCCAGTCATTAGTTCATGGGAAATTCCAAACCCTGCAGTCGTTACTCCTGTTCTATGGAAGTAACACGTTTTTCTCATATTCTCTGTTTTGTGATATGGGCTCTACCCAGTTACTGTACTAGACTTTCTCCATCAGTTCATAACTATAGTAATTAACTTGGAAGGTCAGTAGAAACTCATTATAAAATTAATCCGAATTTACTCACACACAGCACACAATTCTTCTGGCCGCCTTGCCTTTTGAGATTTCTGGTTTTCTAGACCCTTAATTTTCCCCACTCTTGGTTTTCTGACAGCAAGTTAACTTTGAAGTGCTGTGAGACCTCTGTTCTGGGACCCTTTGGGGTTCATCTATGCTACAGCATAACAGAATTGCCATATTGTTTTTCTTTGAAATAGAACAGACCTTTCTTTTACTTAAAGTCTGTCATCCAAATACTGTCCTGTTTACCTTATGGTAAAGTGCTCTTTGGAGGGACATCAGAAGAGAACTCTTTTAGATTAAAGTACAACCAGATAGAATTTTAGTTTCAACTTCCTGGTAATATTTCTAAGGTAAGACACACAGAAAATATCCATTTGTCAGCACTGATTGTTCATATTGGATTTATGGGATAATTTAAAGTAGAAGTCAGGAAACTTCAGGAAATACTTGCCAAATTATCTGCACATTTAATCACAAGATCTTGATGGATATGATTTGGGCATCAATTACAACTGTAGTCCCAGCTGTTAGCCTCGGTGTTCTCTTTTAAATAGAAACTTTCCCCATTCAGAAAGCTAGAAACTGTTTCTGTAGAACTAAGTAAGATCCCTAAGATTCAGACTAACCATAATAAAATAGCAAAATTTATCACCAGAGGTCGGAACAAGGAGATGCAGAGATGGAAAAATGAAGCTAAAAGCAAGTCTTTTGGGTTTCTTAGGGAGCTTTCCTGAATGCCATGTCTTCAAGGAACAGTTTGCAAAATGATAAAGCAAACAGTTTCAAGCGTGTTTATAAATTTTTATATTTTCAATAACAGTCTGGCAAATTGATGGGTTCTTCTCCAAGCCTGAAGGGCTGTCAAGATGACAGTTGAGTTTCCTGTCAGTGCTTCGTGTATAGATTCCAGCAGCAGCAGCTCTAACTTATTTTTGCGATTTCTTTGGTTTGAATGTTTATTGTAAACTCTTTTCAAGTGTTTTTGCTGTCAAAAATATTAGTACTCTCATGGGTGAGACAGAGTAAGTGATAACCCATAGTGGATCTGCATGCTAGTATTTAAGAACCCAGTAAGACTGAACTTTTACTCCATTATCTCACACACTCACTCACTTGGTTCCCCTCAGAGATAAATTCAAGAGGTCTCAACTTCCCTCCCTAGCAGAGAGGTTGCTGCTGGTCCAGGAAGACTGGGCAGAAAGTTGTGTCAATTTGTGCTGTGCCACTGCTTGCAATTATGGCTGGCATCACCAGCCAAGATCCCCAGGCATCCCCGACTACTTGTCTCCATATATTTCTCTTGTGACCAGTGATAGGAAATGAGGAAATGATATGAAGCTGTGTCAGGGGAAGTTCAGATTGGAAATTAGGAAAAGGTTCTTCACGGAGAGGGTTGTTGGTCAATGAAATAGTCTCCCCAGGTGGGGCGGTGTGCTCTCCCCTTTTCCCCCTTTTTCTCCCCCGGCTCCTGCTCAAGCCATGGCCATCAACGGGAGTTGTTATGAGTCGCACTTGAACTACGGGGGATGTCTGGCAACATAATCAAAACACTGTCTGGTGTGGGAACCTAGATATCTTGTTCCCATGCAAATATGACTATAGGTCAATTATCTTACTCTATAAATAATGGACAGCCCAAGAGCCCTTTGAGCTCTCCTGCATGGCAGCGGGCTGCATGACAGGATCTCCCCTTGAGT
>VYZM01024111.1:15460-25792 GCA_013398915.1 Dromas ardeola | reverse complement strand
AGTTTAGAAAGCAAGGGAGTCCTTTCTGAACCTCGTGACTGAACGGGAGGGTCTCCCTGACAGCTTGTCTGACCCTGGCCTCTATGCAGTAAATAATCAAGTGTACCCTGACATCGAATCTCGTAAAACACTGTCTCATTCACTACTAACTTCGTTAAATGACTGTGTTATGTTAATAAATATCTCACTACTTCTCTCTTACAAGTGAAGTTAACTACTCCACCCGCGACACCAGGCAAGTGGTCAAAGCACCGATCCTGTCAGAGTTCAAGGAGCGTCGGGATGACACTCTTAGTCACATGATATAGTTTTAGTTAGTTCTGCAGGGAAGCAGGGTGTTGGACTCAATCCTTATGGGTCCCTTCCAATTCGAGATATTCTACGATTCCCTGATCTACAGAATCTTCTCCCACTTCCACGATCTGTCTTCTAATCAGCATCTTTTCCACCTTATTTCCAAACCACATTTTCTTTCCTGACACTAGTTCTTCTTTTCAGGATGCTTCTTGTCATCAGCAGGTCTTTTTTCCATAAACTTGAGCCCCCAGTTTTCCCAGTGTAAACAGTCTATGTGCAGAAGCACAGCTCATGATCAGCCTCCTCATTGGTACTTCTGTCTCAGGCCTCTTCATTAATGGGAGGATGCAGAACATGCTGCTTTTGTTATCAAAATTTACAACCAGCCCCTTTTATATCCCTCATATGTAAACTAATAGATTTGAATCCCCCTCCTGGCCACTAGAGTTTAGGCAGTAGTGCAGAATTGCTTATATCAGCAGTGGATTTGATGCAAGCGAAGGGCTAGATGAAATGTGGGACACAATGCTAATGAAAATCATTACTGCTAGATAGACTGGTGTTCATTTTTTCCTAATCTCAGCACTGAAATTGAAGGAACTTGAGGATTCATACAACTCCAGAAGTCATTATGCATCCCCATTTGAAACTCTTTAGGAAGGTCTTTCACTTTATGCAAATATGAAAATAGAATTTAGTCTGAGGCTGAGAAAGCAAGCAATTGATTGTTTATCTACTATCTTAGGTATTCATGTAATAAGTTGATGGTGTGCTATTGTCTAACTCCTGATGTAGGAAACTCACGGTAGTATCTAAATCAAGGCTGTCTGTCTCTGGTGCATGAACCTTAATCGTCGTGATTTGCTTGTTTCTTTTCATTATACAGTCACAGGACGTCTTGAGCGGACTGAGATGCAAGATTCATTTCCTCACTTTGGCCCCTGGGAATTGGAATTTCAAAATTTTACGGCCAATTAAGAGGAAAAAAAAAAGTAGCAATAGTACTTCCTTTCTTGCTTTCTCTGTCTTTTCTAAATATAATTTTGTCAAAGGTGAGACTACCATTTCATCTTCCTACTGTATCAATCTCTTGTGGGAATGATGGATTCTATTTAAATACAAATAGTCAAATAACAGGGAGACTGTCAAACATTTTAATACTGAGCTTGTGCATTCAGTGATTTTGAAAGATGTACTGAGTGTGAATTTCAACTCCATATATAAGACTACTCCATTTACTTAAGTATTCACCTTTGTTATTTCACCTGATTTAAAAGATGGGTTCACAGTTTGCATTATTTCATTACACCCAGTTAAATCTTTGAAATGCAAAAAAATAAAGACGAAAATCATATCTCTTGGAAAACCTCTCAAATCAAAAGGAGACTTTACCATCACAAAAGCAATTTAAAGTATTTGTCCAGAGATAAAATTATAGCATCATTCTAAATGGCATTATTATTACATTGTTACTAGTCTCTATATCAGATGAACTTCTCAATAGTACGATAAAATTTTGGTTCATAATTTCAGATAGCATTACTTTATTTTAAAACTTAGTCCATCAAAAATGTTTCTTATTGATTAATTTATCTAGATCTAACATTAATAACATAAAAAAGACAGCAAAGATGAGATTGTCTACTTCATGTGTTAGTCTAATATTTTCATGCCTCAAGCTGAGAATTATCAATAACAACAGGAGAAAAAAACAAACAAACAAAAAAACCCCAAAGAAATACTGCAATGCTGATTTAGCAGCAGCAGCACATTTTGTTCACGTGCTCAGGATTAGGAGAGAAAACTTGCTTCAGAGCCCCCTCTTCCTCAATGGCTTTTCTGGCCCTCATTGCCCAGAGAAGCTTTCTTTACCCTAGTAGCTTCGTCTCAGCTTTCTCTGCTTGATTTTCTGCAGAAGTTCAGAGGAGACATTTATTTTAACACATAAATTTCAGAGTATTACCAGAAGTGTTGGTTAAATGTATGTGAATATGATGAAAAGAATAAGGATTGCATTTTATAATGAGAACTACTTCTGGTGAGTGTTAATTACACTACTTTTGTATAATTTAACTAAATTTCCTATCCCGTATTGCACCATCACATGAATTTTATTTAGCTAAAGGAAAACTGAATAGTGTTTTTAAATGAGATAGCTTCAGAAAATGGGTACAGGATATGCGTTGTGCCCTTGAAATGCCTGTGCCCAAGCATAGCTGTAACTTTGAGGAATTCATTAGCTTTATGTTTTACTCTATTAGAAAATTGTAAGATTTCTCTGGATAAAACCTTTGTGCCCTCAGGTGCATATAATACTTTTCATGGTAAAATCTGAAATAGTTTTTGTTCACGGTAAATGGTTCTGTGTTTAAAATGCAAAAGATGTATTTTGAGAAGTGAATGAACGGAGTTAAGTGCCACTCCCATAGAGAATCAATGGGAGGTTCTGTTTCCAGATTGCCCTTTTGCCCAAGTCATTACATTGTGGGAAAGTGGATAATGACTTTCTACCTCTGTATTTATAACAATAGCGTTAGAGTTGTATGTTTTCGGGGTCTGTAGGAAATGCCATGGATTGTTTGTTAGTTCACGTTTGTACCACAGGCAGTTCTGCATGTTTACCTGAAGTAGTGACCTTTGAAAAGGCCAGATTGCTTATCTCTACTGATCATCGAAGTGCTGGTCGGTTTTTTGTGTGTCGTCCACCCCCTCACCGTGATTTTGATGCAGTAGGAACTGTGTATTGTAATGCTTGTGTAGAAGACTCTCCC
Source organism: Dromas ardeola (assembly GCA_013398915.1). Taxonomy (NCBI): domain Eukaryota; kingdom Metazoa; phylum Chordata; class Aves; order Charadriiformes; family Dromadidae; genus Dromas; species Dromas ardeola. The sequence continues at coordinate 22,724 of VYZM01024111.1, read as the reverse complement.
TCTAAGACACTGCAACATGTACTTCGTGTTTTTGGTATGTGTGTACAGATTTCAGGTACAAGTGTACAAAGGAAGATACTCATAGATTTATCCATGTTCATTCCAAACAGCAAAGACATTTGTCTGTATATACAATAGTACTAAGGAATTTTGCTTTACATTTTTCTGAGATTTAAAAATATTCTAAGCAGTGTCATTATTATGGGTATGTTAGCCTGAGGTGATCAGTGAGCTAAGGGGAGAAGAAGGAAGAGATAATAATAATTTTAAAAGAACAATGAATGCGTTTGAGACAGGGAGGAACAGACACTTTTTTATATGTTCAAACCAGAAATTCCAGTTCTGAAAGCACAATAAAACATAGCAAAAATTAGACCTTCAAAAATATAACAATTGTATGGAACTAGATGGTGTTTGGAATTTATTCACACTCTTTCTGCAGAAAGCATTTGTTTTATTATAACTTAGTTTAGCTGCAGCAAAGAAATAATACGTATATTTTGATGGAGCAAAATATTCTTTAAAATGCAAAAGGAACTTTTAGCTGCTTGATAGTGTTGTCATTAGAGCGGAAATGGTGGTTTAAATAAGCTGTGGCTGATGTAGTGAATCATCAAACTTTAAAACAAATACACTTTTTTAAAAGGGTAGAAAATGGAATTTTGGTTATAGTGTTCAAAGATCAAAGTTATTAATATAAAAGAGTAGCACTCTCTTATAGAATGAGTTCTGCAAAGTGTTTTTGCAAGTCATTTGGAAAATATATTAAAATAAAGTATGTTTACCTCCCCAGCATGAATATGACATAAGAATAAAGATCATATCTTATGTGTCATGGTTCAAGAGAATGTTTTGACTTTAAAACATAGCTCCCATTAATGTAAATGGAATTGGCGCATGTGTTTAAACAAAGTCTAAACCACAAAAAGGTGAAAATATAATGTGCAAGTTTCTTGTTTGACATTTTGTATAGACCACCTTCCAGGCTTATATTTTTCTGCCTTCTGTATTTCTACTACTTTCACATTTATTTCTCTCTTTGGTATTTAGCAGCCTAGCTAACGTAACAATATAAGCAGCTTCTACCAAAAACTGCATTTACATCTTCATTTGTACAAAATGGCAATTTACTTATGTACCATTGGGCCAAAGCATTGTTTGTGTCAGATTCCGAGTTGCCATTTCTTACATATTAGGGTTGATATTTCTTCAGTCTGGAAGTATATAAAATAAGTTTTCCTACCTTTCTTTTTGAGAGAAAATATTCTATCTGTTACTTTGAAATATTTTTCTTGTGTTTCTTTAGTGGAGAACACATCTCAATTTCAGTTTTATCTTTTTGCACAAATAAAGCAAATCTAATATTGATTTGTCTTCATTTTGTATTCTGATCCCTTGCTGCTGGAGTATTAACAAAGGAATTCCAAAAATAATTCTGTTTTCTGTCAGAAACAAACAAAAACTCTAAACAGAAAAGGGGGAAGGGGAAGAGAGCGAACACAGAAATAAGAAGCTATAAAGATGTTCCTTCCTTCAAAAAATAAAAAAAACCATCATGCATATACTGATTGTGTCAGGCACATCACATACAGAGGGCAGCAGCTTCAGATACAAGTCAAAGACTGTCAGTGAGACAAGGGGAGAATGAGATGGAACAAGAATTGACTGTGTGTTATGGGATTAATAGCTGAGGCGGGATGTTTCCTGTGTGCATACTATGCTTCTACATAGTTTGTGCTGAGGTGTTACTCTCTTCAGTATAGATGTGAGCTATTTGTTTCATATACGTGATATTGCATACACTTAACAAGTGAACTTCATTGTTGTATACGTCTAAGGAGAGAGTAATGTTTTCATTATTAATTTTGACTCTCTACTTTTTACATCATCTAAGGAAAAGAAATGGGGGGTTTTCCTCTTGTATAATAGCATCTTCATTATAGAGTGAGTGTATTGAGTCTCCTTGCATAAAGCCTGGCTAATTTAAAATGTGTGGTTTCTGGGTTTTTGTTTGGTTGGTTTTAGTCTCCAATGTAACTTTTCCCTAGAATAATTGTTCAATGAAGTTAGCAGCATTCCACTAATATAGATTATTCTATCTTGATTGATAGTACATGGCCAGAACTCAGAAAAGGACTTCCCGTTGCTTTCTGGCATGTCTTTTGTGCTCTGGGGATCTGAGTTGCTGCTTTTGAGTCAGTAGTAATTGATCAGCCCTCTCCAGAAGCAATTCTTATCATTTGATAGCCATCCAGTAGTCATTATTTAATCAGGTGGTGATTTTAGTTTTTCTCTAGGGAAAAGTTACGTGTATCACAAAAGCGTAAACTTGTCTGCTTCTTGAACAGTTCTTTTAAGTTTTCATTGCTACTGTTTTCATTATGCAACTGCTCTTTTGATTCATGAAGGCTTATACCATTTGAAGTGGATTCTTTGCTATTCTGGATGCAAATAGTTCCTGGTTATTCACTTTTTTTAAAAATGCTTCGGTTGTTTAAAGTATACTAGAGTTTATACCTCAAGTTGTCCCAGTGAACCGAATGATGAAATACTTTTTGCAGTTTCATAGCAGAAATTCACTAGAGGTAAAGAGACTTTTAAGTAGAAGGGTTACACTTTGAAGTGTTTGCAGGCTTTGTATTTTTGTTGCATTTAATTTGTCCTCTTCATTTCTGTCCTTTGACTCCAATGGTATGTTGTTTGTGGCCTAATGCAGTTAACTTTTAAGAGTGAACGAATGTAATGTGTGAGCTTTGTTCTCTTTCATACAGGATTAGTGGTCCATCTCGCTTGTTTAGCTGGATAGAACAGTGCTGCTGACTGAAATATTTGAACAATTTTTTAGGTGGTGGTGTTGTATGCAACTCAGTTTCCTGGTAAAATGGACAAAGATATTTTGATAGTGAAACATCGTATCAACAGGAACTCTTTAGTTTCAATTACCTGAAGTAAGAGGCACACATCTTTTAGTTCAACTTTAAGTATTTTCTCATTTCACTGCTATAAAAGTTTGAAAGTAGAAGTAGAACATAACTTTTTAATAGAAAAGAACCTTGCCTCTAAAAGCAAAAGTGATTTTAGAGACATGCCAGACTACATATCAATAGGCAGAATTATATATGACAATTACATAAATGTGGTTTTTTTCAGTGGATAGGGCAATTTGCAACTGTTGAACTGATTATTTGTCATAGTCTTAGGGTGAAGGCTTTAAGCTAAGAATATCCAATCAAATATAAAACAGTAATTACAAACAGTTTGTTTTGTTTTTTTAAACAAAATATTAATTTTTCAATTTTACATATTTTTCACTACCAGAATTTAATAAAAAAGAGGCTGATATTAGTTATACGCACAGAAAATAAGCTAGTGGAAATGTTTTCTATTTGTAGAAAGCATTAGGGAAAATTCAATATTCCTGTACTCAGTTTACTAAGAGTAAATTGTTGAGTTTGAATTTGACAGTAGGATCAAGAAATAGAGATTCTACAACGTTGTGTCCATTCTGAAAGGTATTGAGGTGTGATAACAATAAATGACTACGTGGTTGCATAGGTTTTCCCACCTGAATTATATTTGGAAATATTGTGAGGAATAATTAATTCCACTGCACATTATATATTATATGTTACTCCAGCCCCTTTATGATGTTATGGACTTTTCAGTATGATTACCATTTCAAAAATGTTCTCTAATCTACTTATAATTATCCATTCCTTTTCAGAACACATTCAGTTTCCTTCCCGATATCTGTCATCTTAAAAATTAGCTTCATTACTTCCCTGATCTCATTTATTCCTACTCACGTTCTTAATCGCAATGCTCTTGTATCTTCTCTGTGGCAACAAGTAAATGCTTTCTCTGTTATGCCATGCCATGTTTTGCTACTTCTAGTCTTTTACTGGCTCTCCCGTCTTTTAAATTCAGTCACAAAATCCTTCTCTGCTGCATCGATGGCTTTCAAACTAAGTTTTAACATCTCATTCATGTTCAGCCTCCTAATTTTAACTTCTCTTTTCACTCTTCATCTTTGTTTCTGGCTTTGTTCTCATTCTGTGAACATCTACAAGGGCTGCTGCAGTGAATATGTGATTTAACACCTACAGTTTATAGTCATGCTATATGAGTACGTTTCTGTATGATATGGGGAAGTATAATATTGCTTGGCAAAATTTCACCTGTAACACACCTGTAATTCTTTTCTGCCACATGAGGAATATTAGGCAAAAGTATCTGATAAAATATGTATGGATTCTGTTTCAACATTCTGATACTCATTTGAAGAACAAAAATGGTTAATTTGGTTCTAGGAGAATGTAACTATTAAAAAAAAGATCTCAACAGGTCTGCAATTTCAGAACTAAGAAGTTGCTTTTTGTTAGATCTCAACTGGAAAGGGGAGAAGTGCAAGACTGAAATGAAATGTTGGGGAAGAAGGAGCAAATGTAGAGAACAATATGGATAAAAACCAGTACATTTATAATGTGTTTTTAAAACTGACAATTGTTTAATTATTAGTGTCTGTTAAAGAATTTAGCAGCTACACAAGCTACTCATCAGTTGCACATTGGCTCTATAATGAGAAGTTAGAACCCTGTAAGTCACTGTTCCTGAAGTATGCTTTCATGCCCACCTCATTAGTAATTATATCTGAATAGTGATTTTAATTAAGCAAATTCCCTTTTAACAGCACCTGAAGGTAAATTGGGGTCACATCACCACAGATGACCTCACTGCAGTTACAGTTTTGCTTAATAAGCATGATTTATATTCTAGCCAGTCAACTGAGGTATAATTTAGTATGAACTGCAAACATAAATGTATCAGAGAATAAAGGTCTTTAGAATATATTTTTGTATGTAGCTATTTTAGGGTGCCTCTGTTTTGTCAACTCAAAATACCAGTGGGGGTTATAGTCAGTATCTGCAAGAGAATAAATAATAGGATTCTATTAATTCCTTATATATGCTACATACATATATATAAACTAGAAATATGTTATCCCTGAAATAGCAATCATGCGTTAATATTTCTCTTGTAGGTCAGAAGCATTTTTCATGCCCAAAATTTCAAAATAGCATGTGCAAATATATATAGCAGAAAAAAAAATTGACCTACAAAACAGATTACTTGAATGCTTCCTAAGGTGCTTCTGTCACCCTAAAATGTCAGGTTCTGCATGTGAATTCTCAGTGCAGTGTTTTACTCCGTAGTTCCTAACTGAAGTGACAGTGACAATATTCTGTTTCAATTACAAGAAGATGCTGTTATTTTTGTTGAAGATAATGTCTGTATTTTTTAATTTCCTACCTCACATTTTCCTTTATTCTGAGAGGGGAAAAAAAAAGCCAGATTGACAATATAATTGTGAAATGTGGGAGGGAAAGGCAGTTAATAAATAGCTTAAGCAAGAATAACTGATAGTAATCTAGATATCTTCAGTTCTTCTGTTTCCCACATCATGGAATTTTGCAGGATCTCTTACAAATAGCTAAGTTAATGTTAAGGTATGGAGCATGAAAATACACTCATTTCTGCTTTTGTACACCTCCAGATACATTTCAGAGCCTCTGTAGTAGGTCTATGTGACAACAGAATAGTTTAAATTAGAGCAAAGGATTTTTCTTCTAGCATTGTATCCTAGTCCCAGCAGTGACCAATAATGAACGCATAGGAATGGGAAAAAAGGTATGACTGATTAGAAGTATTGAAACATCTATGTATTCTCACTTACCCTCCACTGATTTGTGGCTCAGAAATTTCCTGAGCTGGTGATGGTGTCTTTTATGTTTAACAGTCCTCAGTGGATTTTTATCCTGTTCTTCTATCCAGTTGCTTGTCTTTGTAAACATTTAGCAAAGTTTTTTATATAGTTTATAGTATGTCCTTAAATAGTTCATGGTAGTTCCTCCTCTTATTATCTATTGAAAATATTTTTAATATTTTCTGTATTTTTACCCAATTTATAAACCTGAAGCATATTCAGAAGAGGAAAAAAAACCCTATTGTGAGATGATCACTTATCATTTCGTCTCATTTCCAGCTTTGATTTATTATTCAGAGCATGTATCTACAAGCAAGGTAGTCACGCTACAGACTCTGAAAGAAAAAAAAAGCATTAAATCACTTGAACCTCTTCTGCAACAGCTTTTTTGTTAGCTTTTAATTTTAAATTGAAAATATATTCTTTGAAGTGGCTTCTGTTGAAGAAGGAGAGCCTCTTTAATAGAAGCTAAAATATATTTAGGAAAAGTTTAAGCATAATAAGGATAAGCATAATAAGCATAACGGTAATGAATGGGGTATTCAGCCTATTGAGGCAAATTTGACTACATAAGAGTTTAGATTACTTTGCAAAAACACCTTTTTTAATAATGCTTTCCAACTGTACTAGTATGAAATATTGAACACTGAAATCTCTAGGACCTCAACCTCAACTTCACAGAAACTAATTAGTATGTCCACTAATTGGCTCTTGTCCCGGAGTCTTTATTTCTCAAAAGAGAGAGAGTCATATTTTAGATGTATCTCTTTACAGTTAATTGCTCTTGCTATTGATGCTTTTGAAGGCATTTTGATAGTATACTGTGTGAATATATAAAAAGAGTTTTGGAGTTAAATATTCTTATTGTGAAGACTAGATTGTCTTTAATGAAGATCCTGACGAGAACTATCTTGGCTTAGTAATCCAAAATAATAGCAGGTTTCGTGGCTGATTGTAGTAATTAAAATAAACTGACTTCATTTTCTTACATTAGAAAACAGCATAGATTATGTCTGTGATATATTTGAGGTTATAGCTTAGATTAAATTTTACAAAATATACTTCTTAATTAATTGTCTTTGCTGGTTAAAACTCACAGAAAATGAAGCTAAAAGCAGTGCAGAATACAGGACAATTAAGATCTATATGGTTGCAATTCAGCGAAGAAAGTGTGTTAAAATTTTGTGGTTGCAGGCTATTTGATCTTGTGGTCTTTATAGTGTAGGACTTGTTCTGCATGTACTTCTGTGACAATGTGTTTGGTAATCTGGATTTTGATCTGAGGGAGGAGACTGTAACGGAAAGTAGTACTCTCGCATGAAAATCTATGCATTTTCAAAGGTGTATAGGTTCATTGCATACATGTGTCTTAAACAAATTAATTAATTTATTTTAATGTGCCTTCTATGCTGAAATTCAGCAATAACTTTCATTTCATTCATCTTCTGAGGATGGAAACAAACGGTATGGTCACTATTTTTTTTTAATTTAATGGATTTT
>VYZM01024109.1:33227-80587 GCA_013398915.1 Dromas ardeola | reverse complement strand
GTGAACGTGACCCTTATTTCACTCTGAGGGCCCCATTCTTTAGACCCCAATAAAGACTATTGCTCCCTGAGGATAATGGCACAAAGGTAGCAAGTGTAAAGCAACAATTCTTCCTCTTAGATTTAAGGAATACATTTTTATGAACAGAGATGGACTCTCAGTGACAGTTGCAGAGCCTGATAGCAGAGTCAGGCCAGCAGAGCAGCCAAAACTCCCCATGGGGGAAGTATGTGTTTTAAGAATGCTCTGCAGAGTCCCTAGATGCCTTTTCTATACAACGGGCTGGCTATCTTTGAGAAAATGGGAGTTCAGGAGCTGCCACCTGTGATCTGCCCAGGCTCAGTAACAAGACAAGCGTACTCTGGCACAGCTAAGAATCAAGTGCAGGAAAAGTTAAGCCATACTCCTTTCTCCTATGTATGGACTCCAGCTTTTGATCAAAATGTGGTAAATGTTTCTTCCTTGAAGGAGAACATAAGTGAGATAGATAGATAGACAGATAGATAGATATAAAATGCTCTAATAATCGTGTACAAAACAAAACACAATCCTGAGTATGGCCCTACAAAGTTCCTTTCACATGAGTAATCTCAAACTAGTTATAAAAGATGAGATTAGTGGGCCTTAATTCATTTATTTGTTTTGATGTTCTCTCTCTTATTTTGTATATATAAATATAAAAAACAACAACTATTTATTAAGCAGGAAGTTTAAAAGCAAACAGTTTAATGAACCTTAATGATCACCAGAGACAGCAAAATAATGCCGCAGGAACAGCTTTACTTTACTCTTTCTAACAGGACACCTCACACTTTTTTCTGGGCCTTCGGATATATTCTCATGATACGTAGGTTTCATGTAACAGCAAGCCTCAAAAACATGGGCTGAGTCTGAATTTCACAGCTCTGGAGGGTCTTGGTACCTCTGGTGGCAGCTCTTCCATGCCTGATGAACATCATGGGACTCTGCTTCTTATCATCATCAAAATGGCAGCTTCCCACATTTACACAGCTGTTCAATTCACAGGGCAGATCTTGAAATGTTTTTGAACACTGCTCTGAAGTTTCCTTAACTTCTACGTTCTAATTAAATATGTTTTTCTGCAGGCATCAAAAACCATGGCTAAAAGTCACAGCAATTTTCTTAACAAACACGCTCAAGAGCCATTGCTTCCCATTGCACGAGGCCAAGGGCCAGACGTGCAGTTCCATTACAAGCACCCTACAGAAACATATAAAAACACTCATAAAAATGCATTTGTTTATATGGCAAAGAGATATGAATGGATTAATACTCTACACAGAAACTACCACAATATTATTAGAGCTTATTCAACCTGCAAGAATTTTATCCAATCTTAAATCACGTCCCCTTCCTTCTTTCCTCCCCACATGCATCAATGGACTCTTGTGTTTTGGTTTGCAAATATTTAAAGTGGTGTGTCAAGTCCTGCTGCAGAAGCCTGATGGTCATGCCATGCTATGAATAACAGACTGAAAGCAGGGAAAACAGTTCCTAAATCAAAATACGACTCTTGGGGATAAACACATTTCCAAATGATGTAATTATAACAATATGTCACACTCTGCTGAAGACCTCATATAACATTAAAATAAAGAATGAGTGGGTAGGAAATATAAGCAAAGGATGACATAATATTGTTCTGTGCCAGTTTCTGCCTGTTTTCAATCAGGCCAAACGTCAGAAAGTGACTTGGGAGGAAAAAAAATAAAAATCTCACTAACAATCAAGGGAATTTCTGTTTAAGTCAGAGGCCTCTGCACCAAAATCACATTTGACCTTGTAATATAAATAAAGTACCCCTAATGAAGTGTGTACGGAGCATGGGAAAGACAAGCCCCCCTGCCTGCCCCCTCATACCGAGTCCCAAATAAACACACCAATATGACTTAAGACATGCTTGTAGAAGAGTTTATTATTTTATTTTCACCCCTGTATATACTCCATGCCAGTAAAAACTGCTGCATCACAAGCTCTTAATTTAGTCCCTTTTAGACACAAGAGGACCTTGGATGGTTGATCCTAAACATGCCTGCACTAAATAACTCATAAATGAGCTGACAGAAAACACGTATCTCAAACTCAGTCAAATGCTTTATATGCACAAGTGAAACAAGTTGTATCTGGTTCAGACCTGAAGCCTTGGTATGGTAGTAAATCGCATTATCAGCCTACAAAATGAAGTCACTTGATTCTATCAAAACTGAATACGCTCCATTGTGGCTTTGCTATAATCCCCTTAAGAGAACTGTGCGCATCGTTGTTTACCCAACTGTTATGTGGGTGGAAAGAGGAGACATTCACCTCTGGCAAATACATGTGCAACTTCTCTCAAGTCAATACAGTTGCACCTGCTTATACCAGCAATGAAGCTTGTCTCTTGATGTCAACAATGATATTATCTAGAGATAAAACAGTTCCTGTTTTGACTGAAAAATGAAATACCTCAAAATATGTCAAGTCACTTGCAAATCCTGCCCATAAAGGAAAGAGGAAAAGCTTACAAAGAATTACTTCCATAAAACAACTAGCTTCTGCGGCCAGAAATCCTGAAGAGATTCACACCCTTCCTGCACTTCCTTCCTGCTAGGAATCTTCCATGACAGCTCTGGAGCCTGCCAAGTCCTGGTTCTTGCTTGGACAACAGCAGCATCCTTATTGGGAGCCCAGAAAAGCTCAGTGCTAAAGACAACTGCCAGGCAAAAAGTAAGCAGTTTTCTGCCTATTTACCTGCATCTTTCCAGGTGCTGTGAGTGATCAACAAGATTGAAGGAAAAATCACTGCTGACTAGAAAAAGAAGAGGAAAAGGGAAGGAAAGTGATGACAAACCAAGCAAGCACATTTCCTCTGCCATTCACGCAGTCCTTACAGAATCAGCCATTCACGCAGTCCTCTTCCCTCAAACTCCCTTCTTCATCTCCATCACTCCTAGACCCATTTAAAACTCCTTTTTCTTTTGTCGATATGCCTGAAGTTTCTCCCCAGTCTGGCCATTCTCATATGCAAAAAAAAAACAATCAAAAACCCAAACCCCAGAAAACCGTCACTTCACCTCATGCAGTTACCTACTTACCAAGCTTTTGGTTTTGTTTTTTTACTATCATTATACTCACTGCATATTTATATTTCCTCTACCTTTCACACAGCTGAGTTATTTTTCATAGTAAGAACTTCAAAACACTTAGTACATTTTGGGTACCACAACTATATAATTATCTGTTTTAAAGATGACCATAGTTAGGCTTATGAAGAAGCCATAAAACCAAGTTTCCCTTGGGTGAAATTACCTCCTTCCAAACAGTTTATCAAAGGAACACAGTTGGCCCAAAGCTCCTATTGTCTACTACTAAAGACTGCTCATCTACCAGAACTTCCATTCATACAGAAATAGAAGCCGCCCTTTGAATGGAACGTGGCAAGAAATACTGGAACTTCTACACTTCTGCACCTTAAATATACCAACTAAAAATTGCACAGACTCATTCTGCTGACATCATCAGCTTGTGTTTCTGAGACTTGTCTCAGTTTTAATGGAACATTTGCCCCAGTTTTAATGTACTGGTTGTCCAATGAGCATGTGATTGACCAGGTAGTCTGGAAGCCTTGCCCAGCTCATTCTGATTTAAGACAGGTTGGGCGAGAAATCTGTTCTGTAGTGCCGGCAGCAAAAAAGGGCACATAGTGAAATCTGCAGTTAACATTTCTGGAAATATATGATAATTTTTTATTATTATTTTTATATGATAAATTATATGAGCCACAAGCAGAAACCACTTTCCCTGTATTGAGACACACTGCATCTGCAGAGAAATACAGCCATTACACAACATCCAATTCATGACTACCATGGGAGAGAGGTACACAGCAGTTTGTTTAATTAGTTGCTGATATTGGAGCACAGATATTTGGAGATAATCACTGTTATTACTGAAACTTTGCCAAGATTGTGTTCATCCTTCCTTCCTCTACACAGAATACCGAATCGTATGAAATCAAGCATAAGCACTGAAAGCAGCTCCCTGAAGATTAGTGACTGACTGGGAGGAGCAAATTAACTCCATCTGGTCCTTAATCCTCAGGAAATTTGCTACAATCAAGTGAAGGCTGTTACAAAATTAACAATCGATTTAGATTATAAAATTTATATTTGTCTTCTTGCACTTCCTACACTCGGTCTAGTTAGTGTACACGAAAAGTAGTGAAACTTACTCTTAGTCGTATTCAACATCAGCCAAGCACTTCTTTTCTTAACAATCTAAACCAAACAACACTACCTGTAATACCATAATATTTTTCATGCCAATGCCAATTCACAAGAAGGTCTACCCTGTACCTTAGGACATAGAGTTTCGTATTACACCTAATTAAGTTGAAGAGGGAATTTGAAGAGCTGAAACCTGTACAAAGTACCAAGATTTTAAACACTGCTGATCTTACACAAATATTCCCAGGTTCTTTATTTACTTTTAAATGGTAAATGTCTCACACCTGCCATAGAATTAAACAGAAACATGTCTAAAAATTGTGCTAGTATGACTTAAACAGGAGGTATTTAATGTTACCCAACTGCAGTGAATCTTCAAAACCTACAGACTGGTCTACCTATGTGAATTTTCTACCATTTAAATTTAAGTAGTGATTCCTCCTCCCAGTTTTCATTAACACCATGTCCTTTTTTTGGTTTTGCTTTAAGTCCCTGGCCTAAAAATTAAATTCAATTAAAGTAATTGAATGACACAAGTCAAGCTAACAGTTCTAAGAAACCTGACTTTTAAAAGCAGTTCAATGTCAAGGTATTTTGTCACTGAAGCCAATTGAAGTTGCTAATTCCTCTGATTTTGTGGGTCAATTTAGCCACATACTATGTACCCAGCATATGTTAAATAAAAGATCTGGTAACAGGAAGTGAGAAGTTTCTGGAATAGAATAAAATTTCTTTTGAATTGCATGAAATGTAGTTGATCCAAACTAACTGCTTTTCTTCTCTCTTAATACTCCAAGTGAAATGTTGTATTGCCTCACTCCACATTAATTTAATCATCTTTTAAAAGATACAGGCTTTTGTCTATGCATATAAAATCTACCAGCTCAAAACCCATGTTTCCCACTTGTGATTTACATTGAAGAAATCTCCCCTGCAAAGGACTATTCATTTACATTTCACTCCTTCAGATGCTTGTTGAGTAAGCTGTCATACTTGGATTAAATCAGTTCTCCTCATTCAATTGGCAACCAGTAATGCAAGAAACCAAGAACTCTTCCAGTTGATTGAGTTCCCTCAATAGGAGAGCTGGCACTTCCTCACACAACTCCATTTGAGTGGAAGAATAACAATATCAGGTTCCCTTCTAACAATAGCTCCAGTGTTACGTGGCGTTGCTGTCAAATGTCTCAAGATGAAGACAAACTTGAGAATTCATGGACATCTCCCAAGAATGTTTTCTTATTCAGAAAAAAAAAATATCCAAGAATAATAACACCACAGTGCTTTTTTTTTTAATTACTGGTATTCCTAAGAAATAAAGGATCCTTACAAACACCCCTACTTTTAGCATAACTACCTTTCTGCTACCACATAATTAAGAATTCAGTCAATGTTATCAGCACTATTATTTCATAGTTGAGGATACCAAAACTAAAAGGATAAATGTTTCAGTCAGGTTTGAATAATGACTAAACTACAAGCAAAACACTGAACTTCAGAATCTTAGTTTTCAGATCCTTGCTACTGCATAGATTCCACTAGAAATTACTCCAGCTTAATCCAAGAATTTGGTCTGATTTCAGCTACTGAACTGAATACACTGCAATGTCTGAGCAATGCTTGAACCTTTATTGACCAGCAACACATTCTCATGCACCTGTTATAGGGGGAAATTCTGAAATAAAGCAGCCTCACGATCAGTAACAGTACACAGTTGTACTGGGTCTGGCCAGGATGGAGTTCATTTTCTTCACAGCAGCCCATATGGTGCAGTGTTTTGGACTGGTGACTAAAACACTGTTGCCGACACACCGGTGTTTTAGCCACTGCTGAACACTGCTTACAGAGCATCAAGGCCATCTCTGTTGCTCACTCTGCTGCCTTTGTTAGGTTGGGAGGGGACATGACTGAGGCAGCTGACTTGAATCAACCAAAGAGCTATTCCAAACCACCTAACATCATGCTCAGCCATAAAATGGGGTGGTGGTCTGGCAGGGAAGGCAGGGGGGTGAGTTTTTCCCAAGAAGCCATTGCTCAGATACTGGCTGGGCATCTGTCTGCCGGTGGTGACTGCCCTTGCATCACTTGTTGGGGGAGAGGGTGTGGGGGTGTGTTTGTTGTGGTGTTGCCCCCTTCATTTAAGCTGTCTTTATCTTGACCCACGCTTCTTTTCTTTCTGTTGCCCTTCCAGTTCTCTCCCCCATCCCTCTGCAGAGACAGTGAATGACCGAGCTGCCAGCTGGGGTCAATCCACCACAATAGTGCAGGAAACATACAATTACCCTTCAAAGGTACTTTTTCTCCCAGAAAGAGTATGCAAAGGCTGCTACTAATACCATGGATGTCCTGGTGGACAAGAACCTTTGTGAGTAATGAAGCAGAACTGTGGTTCAAGTCCCACCCTTCAACCGGGACAGCACAATGCACAGTCCTAACACACAGTTAGGTCTATACACCCGCTCTGCAAGAAGCTTCAATCCCAGTTCTTTCACAACTCCCTACTGGACAGTCTGACCACAGAGTCCTTCTTTAGGCTTGTCAGTAACAGAGTCATCAATGGGAGAACAACCTTATTGAGAGGGAAAACTAGAATACTGAGCACTGAATTGACAGATGACATACAGGGCTGCTAGCACAGGTTACAGCTTGGTAGCTTTACACTGCACACAAAATGGCAGAAGAAAATCGTGCTGCCTAAAATGATTTGGTAAATGGCACTAACATCTACATGATCTATCCTAAAAAAGAAGGAAAGCTGAAGCACAGCTTCAGCTCTGAAGTCTGCACATAATACTGGGGAGAATAGAAGACTCCTGATGTAGAAAAATTAATCAGCTGGTTTTGACTGGGCAAAATATTATTCTGTCATTGAACATGTTCTAACACATAGAAAGTACAAATGAGATTATCTCAAAACTATACACTTCTGGGTTATGCTCAGAATTATATTATTGATACGCATTCAAAACACCAAGGCAATGCTGTTACAGAGATCTGCTAGCAACATTGTAAAGCATAACTTGATAGAGTTGCAGTGGGCTGAGCACTTCACTTTCTACCAACTCCCCTGGTTAGCCCAAATACATTTAAGTTTCTGCCAGATGGATAATCACTACAAACTGGAGCCTCTTAACAACCAGGGAGAAGGATTCTCAGGGCTCTGTGGGAAAAACTTGAGGTAAAAAGTGTTTGCCATGCCTACTACACCTGTTAGTCTCATGAGCTTAGTTCTCAATGTAAACTAAAGTCTTTCTCCAAAGACAGTTGCCAACAAAGGTTGCCACAAGCCTCTCAATGTACCAGACTCTGCCATCCTACCAGCCAAAGAGCTCAGTGGCCAACTGGGAGGCAAAAGTTCCAAGTGCTGAAGTAACTGTTGTATGTTGTAGACAAAAATGGAGAGGTGACACCCCATGAAAATGAACCTGCATTAACAATCCTGTAAATCATTCTTTAATCTTTAAGTATTTAGCATCATTAGGATTAACCAGTTAACGAGAGTAATGCAAATACCTCCACGAGTGTCAGGACAAGGGCTGAATGTTCATATATAGGGAGAGACAGAATTCATTTCAGCTCCTCACTCTTCCTTCTCAGGAACAGAAGTAGCTGACAAGAAACAGAAGGCACAGGCTTAAGGGGCGAGGGTGAATTATAACTGGCAAGTTCACCAAAGCAGCAGTCACCTGGAAAGATTCTGCTGTACAGAAAAGTAGCAGCAATCTGGCTGCAAGACACTTCACCATCAGGGCGTTAATTGCCTTCTGATGCTCAAGGGGAAGCTGAAGGGAGATGAAGTGTACTGTCAGTGAAGTGGAAAGACCATCTCTGAGCATCACAATCACCTCTTGGATAGAGGCCAAAGATTGCTGCAATATCACACACTGAGGAAACAAACAAAACCAAAAAAACCCAGCCCTAGGGAACAGCTGAAAACCATCCTTCCCATGAATCTTTCTCCACCTCTGAATTCAACTCATTCTGACTGTAGGATTTGGACGTAGGTGGAAAACTGAGATATTGCCTTTTGTTAAATTATGATGAATACTTACGTTTCTCTGGTTCTTCAAAACCACTGAAAGAGGCAAATAAAAGACTGTATTATTCCATTTTACCCCACTGATGTGTACAAAGTTTCTCACAACCACAAATATTTACATTTGTCTCTTCACAACTAAAAGCTTTGTGAAAATTTATTAGACAGACTTTTCACTCCTTAACAGTTCAATTAGTGCAACTACGTAAACTGGAATCTCAACAGAGTACAGCTCACCATTTGCTACATCAAACTTTTAAACACTGATGGGATCTACTGTTGTGGTTGGCTATCACAGTATGAAAAAAGTCTTTCTGTGTGTTGTTATTCCTTTCCTTTTAAATGCTAAACTAGCTGCTTAAATATTACCTCTCTCTCTCACAATGAGAACTTTTGTTGTCTAAAACAAACACGTTAGAAAAAAAATAATGAAGTCCAAAACCTTAGCAGTTGTTACTCAGCATTGTCCCATTTCCTTCAAGGAAGTTATAGTGATTTATACTAATATACCAACAGAGGAGGTAGAAAAAATAGGCATAAACAAAGCTGTTACAAACCAGATTGAATCTGTATTTAACTCATGCTGACCTCCATTTCTAAAGGCAGCCATAGCCAAGATCTAGGAGTGCTTCCTAAGATCGATAGCAATAAGCTTAGCTCAAAAATGACTGAATAACAACCACAGGCTGCTTATGCCAGAGTTCGTTGCTCTTCACATACCTATATGCTTCACAAATGTTGAAGAATAAAATATGTCCTTTAGCCAAATTACATGCTTGAGGTTGAGGAACATCAGCCAAAAGCCTAGTATTTGAGCAAAGATTAGCAGCATAGCTT
Source organism: Dromas ardeola (assembly GCA_013398915.1). NCBI lineage: Eukaryota > Metazoa > Chordata > Aves > Charadriiformes > Dromadidae > Dromas > Dromas ardeola. The sequence continues at coordinate 71,488 of VYZM01024109.1, read as the reverse complement.
GCCGTAAAAAAAAATTAAAACGCACTGGCTCAGATACAACTCTCCAGACATGTGACTTCTAATAAAGTATGTTATCCACGCACTGCTAGACAGCAGATGTTTCAAACAGTTGCCATTTGAACCAGGAAAACAACATTGATGGATGTTTGTTATTTTAAACTCCTACCAGGCACCCTGAGCTACAAAAAAGGAGCACCGTGATATTTTTTATATTTATGTAATTTGTTAATCTGTCTGTTACTTCAGAAACAAGTAACTCGTCAAGACAGTCCAAAGAAAGTAGAAAAAAATGAAGCATAAAAAGCAAACTTCCAGGAATTTACTAACGCTGTGTAAAGGTGCCCCAACAGATTTGTTCCATCAAGAGGCTGTTTGAAGCCTCGTTAATTGCTTTATCTCTTAACCTCAAAGTATGATGTTTTAAGTCTTCAATGCAAGGAAGGATGCCTGGTCAAAATAGGTAGTAGCACCCACAGGAAGGTGCCGGCCTTCAAGCCAGGCCATTAGAAGTACAGAGGACTAAAACAAAACACATGAAAAGTCCAAAGAAGGATCCACCTCCACCCTCCACCCTCACCTCAGCCTTGCAGGATCAACCTTGTCTGAAAAGGTGTTAACGAGTCATAAAAGATGAGCTGGGAATGGCACAGTGTGTTACATGTTCCAACAGGCAAACATACAACCAACACTTCCATGTTCTGAACCCTGTTTTACCTGTTGCCTTCATTTCCTAACTGATACAAAGAGCAAAGCAGCACTGAAACACTGAATAAGACAGAGGTTGGGTGGGAAAGTTTGTAAAAGCCAAACCAAGGAATATTTCAATAAAAGTAATAATAAAAAACCTCACCTGCTGGCTTCAAAATCTTTATACCAATACTAAAAATGGTATAAAGCAACAAAACCATTTCAATCTGTAGAGTCAAAGGTTACCATTGAGCAGAAATACAAAGAGAAAAGTAACACTAACATGGTTCTGTCTCCCATTTTCATATTTTAATTAGGAACAACAAAAAGCCACTTGCCATAAGCCAAATGGTTCATGGTTTTAGTTGCCCCCATGGCTTCTACTGCTGCAAGTGCAGAGCAGCCAAAGCCAAAGCTCAGCTCTGAAGAAATTAAAGCACATCAGAAACCCAAAAAAATTTAAATTAGACAAAAATTCAAAAGTGCCAGCACACAAACAGTTTATTGGCATAACTGACAGAGGCAGATGCAGCAACATGAGAACACTTTGAAAACGCATGAGGAGGAATGAAAAAAAAAGGAAGCTTTGGGTGAGGAAAAAAGAGTCTTTTTCCAGCTGCAGTACTTTGAGACAGTAAAACAAATACTCATTTTCCTTCACCCTGGAAATCCAGAGTTCAAATGAAATACAAACAGGGTTGAAATGTCACTTTGCACTTCTTTTACAATCTCTTTCTTAGTAGAGGGTAGCAAACTTACACTGCTCTTAAGTAGGCAGGTATAATCCCTATTTCACAGCAGAGACATGCTGTGGCTTCTCTATATTAAGAACTAAGTCTAGGACAAAGACAGGAACAGATTTCCAACCTTGTGATTTCTACTCTTAAGACTGTCACCACAAGGCTACCTCTACTTCCCGTAAATATGGCTATTACCTGTGGAATCCCCCCCAGATAGTGTTCTGAGCTGATAGCTAAATTTACATCTAATCAAAGATTCAAGGAACTGAGAGAGTAGATATTCATGGTAGATATTAAATCGTCAATTCAATAGGACATGTGTAGGCAGGAAACATGAGTAGTCTTACAGAAAAGCTTTAGCAAACTAAGGTCCACAGTTTCTCCAATAAAAACCAAGGGAGAATCATCCCTAACCGGGTATCAACAGGATAGCCACTGCAGGAAGAGGTAATGTTGCACTGCTGACATGCACAATTAATACTACATTGCTCATTCTTGATCCTGTTCCATGGCACTTTGTTGGGGCTTTTGGAAGGAAGCTTTTGACAGAAGTCATACACAAAGGCTAATTGCATATGCTTATGTTTATAAACACATACATAAACCTGGTAAGTTTAAATACTCACCCCAAAAGATTATTTATTATGTGTTCTCATTTGTGTAAAAGCTGAGATGCACTAACTGGAGTACAGAAGTCCTCCTTACTTGGACATACCAGAAAACCAGTAATGTGATAATGAAAAGACAGGGTCACAGCAGCAAGGCTAGAATCCAGTATAATGCAGGCATGGTGCTTGAACTATAAAGGTGGCAGAGTATGCTAAAATCCTGGATTAAGATAGTCAACAAGGTCATTTTTACAACCTTAAAAGGGAAATATGTGACTTCCTGCATGTCCACAGACAATTAGGTGGTCAGTAAATGGCAGACTCTCTTGATCCTTTTCTATCCTTCCTTGGAATAAAAAGAAAAAACTAAGCCTGGCAGCATGAGCTCAAGTACTCTCCCAGCACACTGCAAAGGCAATCAATAGCTCTGAGAACACCTGTTATTCGGATGCACTAAAGAACAGCAAGCCTCTGAGGCTCTCTGCACTTTTTACTTCCAGCTCAAGAGCTTTAGGATAAACACAGTGTACCCAATAGTAGATTTTAAATGATTCTATGTGTACGTATTTTTTCTGAAAGCATAAAAAGTCCGTGCCTGCAGATGATGAAAGAATTCTGGATCGCCTAAGGAGACAGACATTGAATACTTCTTTGGTAGTTACAGCACATGTGGCAGAACTTTGCTATTTACCCCAGTCCAGGAAGGACTGCAGCACGAATGCCTCTGCAAGGGCCAGCGCCCTGGCACATGCATTGGTTTTGTGCTGCAACATGATATCAGCAATATCGCCAACTGAAACAACTGAATTGATCTCATACAGTGATAGAACACCAGCAAATGAGAAATACAAGCTTTGAAAGTAATAGGTTTCTCCTGTTTACCAAGAAGACTTCTTGCAAAAAGTCAGTCATTCACCATATCAGCAGAAAGTTCATTATTCCCAGCTGACAGTAATTCATCGTTGGTAGGACTGAAGTATTTTCTAGCCATTACTTTTCTCAGGTAGTCCCACCTCTCTGAATATACTGAGTATTTTACAGAGCAGCATTCTGAAAACTAGACCAATTTAAAGCAGTCAGATGCTAAGGTGCAATAAGAGGAACTCAGCTGAGCTGGTGGAACAGATCAACTGCTGCCAAAACCGGGTCCCGCACTCCCTCCTCCTCTTAGCATTCCCCTTTCCAGCCACTGGTTCCTGGTGCTTTCCTTGTATCAGCTCTGATATTCATGTGATCCTTCAGTGAGTCAATTCACTGGCAGAAAGCTAATCTATCCAGAACTAGCCTTTTGCAAGCTGGTAACCTCAATCAACTTACCAAGGGATCAGATGAACATCAGAACAAGCGAGGGAGGAAAAAGAAGCAGGACTACTCCCAGCAGCAACAAAATGCTAATTTGGCTTGGCTGTCTCTTCAAATCTGGTCTTTAATCTCTCATGAACATCGGAGAGCACAATGTAACTTTCATAATAAGTTAAGTTATAATGTATTTTGTTACCTAAAAGGATTCCATCCTATATCAGAACTCAGCTAGAGATTCTTACAATGTCTTAGTTTTTCTGCAACTGTATCGGTTCTGTCAATGTAAGAATAAAGCCGTATATTCGCTATCTGAAATCCTTACTCATGTTAAGCAGTAATTTTTTTCTGCAAGTAGCACCAGTGAAGCTGATAGAACTGTTTTCAGAACATGGTATCAGTTTATGGAGAGGTAGTAAAATCTGGTCTCGCTATAAAATGTGGATTCAACAATCACCTCTCTCTAATACAACTGCTATTTAAACTTCTCTATGCAAGTCACAGAATCATAGAATTCACAGAGTCTCCACATAGAGAATGCACAGAAGGCAGAGCTGCCGGGTAGTCTGTACCTAGTTTGAGTGCCATTTTTCTTACAGTGTCTGTAACTTAATTATAATGAATTTGTCTTCAGGATAAACTAATTTATCATTGTTCGTCACGGTTCATGTTGCCTCGTCACTCAGTTTGGTTAACACCACATTATTTAAATTAATACCCTGATTTGCTGCATACTTTCATCAACATCACTTTTCCCATGAGAAATTGATTTGCCTTTCTACTTGTACCTTAAGAACAATGAGGTAGAAGTTAATTCTTGCCAGCTAACATTTATGCTTATGTATGCAAAACACGTAACTCCTATTAATTAAAATGTTATCAATGATGCAGTATGATTTGAAAGAGTCTTTCTCATGCTACTATTTAATTTCAGGGAAAGGAAGAAAATATACCAAAAAGGTGTATTGTTATTCAGAGAGAGAACTTGTGTGGTTATTCCTTGCATAACAAGATCAGACTATGCCAAATTATTCTGCTCACAAACATCAACATTACGAAGTTCTTAGTTCTGTTATATGAAAAATGCCATCTTGCAGGGTTTTTTGTGATCCCTGTAACATGAAAACATGAATTCTGTCCTTCCATCAGGACTTACGACTCCCTGATTTCTGAACAGCAGTGTACTCAATTTCCTGAACCTTCCCCCCAAAACTTCAAAGGAACTGGACAAAGTTTCACAAGCTGGAAGTCTCTCTTTCTGAACTCCAAACACCTCCCGTTTCCAGGGGGGCTTGATACAGCGTGTTAGCCCTGCTTACTGGATGTGGGTACCACAAGCACATGCATCAAAGCAAATGACTGAGGAGCTGGGCAAAAAACCTTTTGTTTTAAGTTTTTAAAAGGTTCATTTCAAATATAAGCAAAGATACTCACAATAACACCTACTGCTTTTGAGTGTCACTACGCACTGCAGTACACCAGGGAGCAGTCAGCAGTACAGTCAGCAGCAAGCTTTTCACACTGGAAGCTCTGAGGCAAGAGCTATAAGCACCCTAATTTTTTTTTTTTTTAATTTTTTTTTTATTTTTTTTTTTTTACACACATGAAGCACTTGAGCCCTCCTTAGTTCAGAAATTACATGCATACAGTTCCAAAGCGGCATGTCATTCTTCACTTGAGACAGCATAAACAGAAGGTTATCAATATCATCAATACTCCAAGAATACTAGTTTAGACTTGAGTTCATACAAGGACATTCAGACCAACCAGAAGGGCGTAACCGACCAACAAAATACCAGTCACCAATACCAAAATACCAATATCACCAAGATAAAGAAATTATGTTACCAACACTAGCAGGAAAAACAAATACTAAAATTTCAGGATCAATGTGATCTTCAGTTTAAAACAAAACACAAAAAACCAAACCCCCCAAAAAACCCCAAAGCAACAAACAGAACCCAACAAAAAACACTCAAGCACATGCAGTGTTCAAATAAAACAATCCTTTGTGTCAGGGAAACATCAAACCACTGTTTATTTAACCTAAACACTGTTCCCAAAGCAGGACTCAGTTTAACAAACTCAAAGCTTCCACCTTATTACAGGAATATACTGGCATTACCCACACTTTCGCCACAGCCTGCCTTTTTAAATAAGCATTTTTTTTTATTCAGCAAAGAAGGAGCTCTGCTCTTCTTCCGCAACAACCCTGTGAAGTACTGTACAATGAAGTACAAGCTGCAGCAGAGATCTGAAAATTCAAGCCCTCAACTTTCCATGGTCTTGTACAAATACATCTTACTTAGATGCAGCGTAGGGAGCTACTGACTGACTGTGTGCTGATGGCAGGAAATTTGGAGCCAGGTCTCCCAGGTTTCATTTTAGGCAGCTTTTGAATTGCTATGTGATACTAGGCAAGTCACTTCCCATTATTTATTTATAAGTTACATCTAATTATCTAGAAGGCCTAATCAGCTCATCTGGAAAGTGATTTGAAATGCACAGATGAAAGATAGTGTGTATTTCTCAACTCCTGTCATCTGTGCCAATAAAATACTTATTTCACAACAATTAAATCTAATTGTATTTTTGATAGCTGCTGCCTCATCCCTAGAAATTCCAGCTCTGGAAATCACAAATAGAGAGACTCATCGGGATGCAATGTTAATGAAGTGGCATGTGAAACATCTATAGATAAGGTTAATATTCTAAAGGCCTTTTTTGCAATCACTCAACATGTAGTGAAACTTTTTTCCCAGTTGGATTTCCACTCAAATGGAAACTTAAGAGATTTATTTTTTAAACTGTCTCCCACCTCTATCACAGCATAAGCATTTCCAGCACTGTTTAGATTTGTCTGAGAAAAAATTGGCCAAGAAACTAAATCTAATCTTAAGATTGATTAAAATATTCTAGAAAGCTTTTGTAATTATGCTTACTACTTCATGTAGATGCCTTACATTCACTTTCTGAATATTTGCAAAACATTAATAGGACCCTCAGACCAGACAGAAAGCTCGACCTTGTGACAGGGACTGGGCAAGATGGGCAGAAGTAAAATGGAGACAGAGTAGGCAGTGTGAAGTGCGATGGGGGTTACACATCCCATGCTGCAAGTCACACGCCAGGCCGGAGGAGAGATTCTGATAGAGCATGGAAAGGAAAAGAGAGGCTTACTAAACCCAACTACTCTCTCTGACTGAATCTAGTGTCCTGTCTCTACAGGATGTTTCAGCCAAAAACGTAACAAATTATGCAGGAAACAGCTATGGAGTAATCAATTCAGCATGTGAATCTCTTGTTAAAGAAATGAAAGTTAAGAGCATGTGTCCTGAAACACATGTACACATCTGTTAAGGTTTTCTACATTCTAATCCTGACTATTTTTAACCAAGTATTTTTTCCCTCACTGTATGAACCGGGATTTCAAAACAAGCCCAAATTTCAATGTTCATTTTGACTGTAAGCATTCTGTGGCCCAAACCACTTCATCTTGTGCATATGTACTGTACAGACATTAGCCTAATGGGTTCCCAGCCTTAGTCATATTCTACCATCCTACATACTCTTGGAGTAAAGAAATTTAAATATAAAACAAAGCATAGTCAGCCTACTTGGCATGACTGATTTTTTTTTTTTTAAAGCCAAACTATTTTCAAACACACACATCATTCTAAATAATACAAAACACACTATTTTAAATAAGAAAACAGTGCGACTTTTAATACAGCACGACCAAGACAAAGTCATATGGTTTACAATTTCCTCTAGATACGGGTCCACCTCAACACTTCATTCACTCATTCTGACAAAAGAAGAAAAAAAAAAGTCTTGCTTCGATTTACTGTGTCCCCAGTTGCTGCTGGTAAACAGATCTGCTGTCAGCTTCTTGGAAGATGATCTCCCGCAGAATCAGGGAGGTGCTGCTGTTGAACAGGGAGGTGGCAGCTGCTGCCGCAAACACAACTCCCAAAGTAGCAGAGAAATCTGGCGCCATCAGCAAGTGAAGACTGGGACAAAGGAAGGGGTGAGGCAGGGGAACCTGTGACTGACTTGACTGCACAAATGACTACAGACATGGTCAAACCAGCTAACCATCTTTGTACCTTTCTTCTCTATACTTGCCTGTATTTCTGTTGCTTATGTTTCCCATCATGTTACCCCAGAGAAGAAAAAGGAAATTAGATTATTATTTTTCTTGTTGGATACAACCCAAGTGGAAAATACATAATTTTTCTCTCCCCTGCTCGACTTCATGGTCTCTCATTTCCTTATTTCAACTACATCCATGTTTCCTCACCAAGTCACATGTTGGGGAAAATGCTGCTGCTATTCAAATTGTTGGTTCTATTATAGCTTAATAAAGTCAATTTTGGCTGAGAACACAGGTTTGGCAAGATGAATAATTGTCCTCATTATTGTTCCTTTTTTTTTTTTTAACAAAACAAAAAAACTAAAAACAGCTTTTATAAAAAAACACTGCATACACACCTGCCCACTACAGCATAACTCTATGTGTTATATTTCTCATCAGTGATGAGTGATCAGTATTTCTTTCAAACACAGGTATTAAGGAGACAGTACTTCATTCTCTGAATTTCTCAGAAGATGTGGCAGGAACCAGTAACAGCCAAAGAAAATTAAAATTAAATGCGGGAAACTGCATGAAATCTTCTGTACAGAAGGGACACAGAGAGGGAACAGGAGTGTTAGCTGAATTTGAAAAGTTCGGTGCACCTCTGGGGACCTACTTGCTATGCCTGCACCCTACTACATCAGCTACAGTCTCCTTCTGTCCTGTCATACCATGAAACTCAGCTTCTGTCCCCAGCTCATCACAACCTCCAAACACCAGAGGCATATCCCCAAATTTACTGAACTGATGCAAATTCAATAGCCCCTCACTTTTAAACCAACAACGTAACAATTTGGAGAAATAAGAAGTTGAAAATACATCTGACATTGAATAGTGACTATACGTAAGTATTTAAAGTTATGTGAGTGAATAAATGGTGCGTAACTCATTGGGCAGGAGACAAGAAGAGAAGGGAGAGTCTTCAAAACACTTCGTGACTCTTAACTGCAGGACCCAGGAACACAGTACATAAACACACAGTGCATAACTCATGCTTACATCTCGCAAGCACAGGTAGGTATTACCAGCACTGCTGTCACATTAACATGATGCTCAGCCACCTAAGTAGTCAGGGAAATAAAAAGGCCATCAAACCATTCCACGTCCCTTGCTGCCACACCACCCTACTAGGAGTAGGTGCATCTTTTGTTTCTTCTTCTTTTTTCATGCTGTAGAGTATGCCTGTATTAGTTTGTACCAGTTACAAACTAATACAGATGTACAAAAAAAAAAATCAGGATGCTTTTGTATCTGCTACCTTAACACCTACCATCAAAGAAGAGCATTTTCAACGAAAAACTTCTGTCTTTGCCATCTTATCAGGCACTTGAGATTCTAGCCAAAGGGCAAAAATAGAATATGGTGCTTCTGTGTGATGTGCATGATGTATGAGTAAAGTTTAACCCTGCAGTATGAGCAATCCAAACAGATGTTTGTTTCTGTATACTAGTCAAAGTAAAACCTGTTAAAAATTACTAACGTGCTTCCATTGACCAAACTGAGAAGAGCACAAGTAAGTATGATGCAGATAAAATTGTCTTAAATAATTAAACAACATTTCACAGTTTTTAAGTGGTTACCAGTAGCAGAGAAAAACCAGTATTTTGTCAAAAAATATATATTTTTACCTGATATCTTACAAAATAACAGGGAGACAGACTTCTACGCTTTTAGCTTACAAGCAGCAAAAACTGGCTGGATGGCCGGGCCCAAAGAGTTGTGGTGAATGGATTTAAATGCAGTTGGCAGCTGGTCACAAGTGGTGTTCCCAGGCCTCAGTACTGGGGCCAGCTCTGTTTAATATCTTTATCAATGACCTGGATGAGGGGATTGAGTGCACCCTCAGTAAGTTTGCAGATGACAGCTAGTTGGGCAGGAGTGTTGACGTGCTTCAGGGTAGGAAGTCGTTGCAGAGGGATCTGGGCAGGCTGGCTCAATGGGCCTAGGCCAAAGGTATGAGGTTCAACAAGACCAAGTGCCGGGTCCTGCACTTGGGTCACAACAACCCCATGCTGCACTACAGGCTTTGGGAAGAGTGGCTGGAGAGCTGCCAAGTGGAAAAGGACCTAGGGGTGGTGGTCGACAGCTGGCTGAATACGAGCCAGCAGTGTGCCCAGGTGGCCAAGAAGGCCAACAGCATCCTGGCCTGTATCAGAAATAGTGTGGCCAGTAGGACGAGGGAAGTGATCATCCCCCTGTACTTGGCACTGGTGAGGCCCCACCTCAAGTACTGTGCCCAGTTTTGGGCCCCTCACTGCAAGAAAGACATTGAGGTGCTGGAGAGGGTCCAGAAAAGGGGCAACGAAGCTGGTGAAGGGTCTAGAACACAAGTCTTATGAGGAGCGGCTGAGGGAACTGGGGTTGTTTAGTCAGGAGAAAAGGAGGCTGAGGGAAGACCTTATTGTTCTCTACAACGACCTGAAAGAAGGTTGTAGCCAGGCGGGGGTTGGTCTCTTCTCCCAAGTAACAAGTAACAGGACAAGAGGAAATGGCCTCAAGTTACACCAGGGGAGGTTTAGATGGGATATCAGGAAAAATTTCTTCACCGAAAGGGCTGTCAAGCATTGGAACGGGCTGCCCAGGGAAGTGGTTGAGTCACCATCCCTGGAGGTATTTAAAAGATGGGTAGATGTGGTGCTTAGGAACATGATTTAGTGGTGGACTTGGCAGCGCTAGGTCTGAAACATATGTCAAGGCTACTAGGGTAAGGTGAACACATGGCAGAAATTAAATACACTGAAGAAGTAGTATTTAAAAAAGCAGCAATGCTGTATCAGAACTTAACCCTATGGTACTACATCGTTCCCAAAATTTCTCAGTATTTCTAGAACATTTATCTTATATTTATAAAATTGATGTACAAGGAGGCTGCTCATCAAGTCTAGTCTCCTGTTACCAGAGTTGGAAAAAAATATAGTATTTTCCTCAAGCTGTCCAAAGCCCATTTAAAAGTTGTTTAAATTCTTGTCCCCTTCAATACCATGAGCAGATTTACAACTACCCTGCTAACTGATGGCATAACCAATTCTAATTTCCACAATAAGCATAAGTTACTCTTCAACTTAGCTGGTATTTTTTGTTACTGTCAGAGAAGTTCAGCTTATACTTCACCTCTCCTGCACAGGGAAAACCCCTATGCTCCTATCCCTTCGTATCTTTAACTTGGTACAGTAAACAAGCAAAGGTCTTTCAGTGTCCTCTCAAAAGAGAGGTTCGGTGTTCCTGACAAAATTTTTTGCTCTTCTTTAAACTAATTTCTTCATGATATTTTTTTTAAACACTGTTGATTTCCCACTGAATTCTACACAAAGTCTCAAGACTGCCTTATGAAATGGCATTCAGACTTCCCTTATTCTGTAAGATGTACCTCTTCTAAAATGACATTTTCATTTTACCCACGGATGTCTCAGCCCTCTCCAAGAGACTAGCCTACACAATGCTATTTTCCCTGTTTCCAAACGATTACCTACCACCGCTTTACAAAATAAACTTTTGTTATTAGGACCTAAGTGCATTTAAGTCTATTTGCACTATTCACTATGCTGTTCAATGACATTTTCTATTGAGCCAGTCTTCGAGGACATTCAACCCCTTTAGCACACTTCACTCCTCTGGATGGATGTCTGATGGTACAAAAGGAGGAACTTTCACACTATCAAATCCTTAAGCCACTCCAAGCCCAACTTGTATAGAATTGCATTTTTATGATATATTTGAAATTTCTGCATTTTAGTTTGTAGGAAGTAAGAAGATGATTACTTTTAAAAAAGAAAAAAATCACCTCTCTGGCATAAGTTCCCACAAAATTACTTATTAATATATATTTCAGAGTGCAAAGACCAAGACCAGCTTGAAACATGTTCGGCATTTTACATTTCTCAGATTGAAAAAGGCAAGACTCCTAAGTGTTATGCCCCAGTCCTACAAGTACTTATTCAGATACTTAACTTCAAGCATGTGAGCAGTGCAGGAATTAAAACACCTGCAGAAGTGTTTGCTGGATCTAAGCCTAAAGCAGAAAACTGGGATTTAAGATTCCTGGGGTTTTATTCCTGGCTCTTATTAAGAGCTCCCTTTGCAACGTTTTGTACTGGACTTGGTTATATTTCTCCCATCTGTAAACAAGGTATATAATCAATCTGTAACAGAGAGACATTTTAAAGTTTAATTGAACAGTATTAAAGTGCTTTGAAATCTTTAGATGAAAGGTGCTATGTAAGAGTGAAACAGAATTATTGCTATTTTTATTTCTCTAGCAGATCTTAGGAGTAAATATTCCTTTCACCCTCATGCCCTGTATACACTAGAGACCTGTCTCAGCAAGAACCATATATAGCTACAGGCTGGGCTCAGGAGATGCAAAAATACTTAGCCAGTGCAGACAGACTTCATCGTATACGAATTGTTATTTTCTTAAAATTAATTCTATCAACAGATGAGCTAACCTAGAGCAATCTATGACATGATTAAGTTCTCTTTCCTACCTTAACTTGGAAAGCTACATTAGCACCTCCTGGACATTAATAAATATTAAATCATATTTGATGATCTCATTAATAGAGTTCTGATCAACAATGACCAAATTTGTTCTCTTTCAAAACTGCTACAGAGAAAAAACCCTGATCTCTACCAAGAAGCACCCCAACAGTATCTTAACACTTACTGTTCATGCATATTGTATACAGCTTTCTAGACAATGACTTAAGCACAAAATACCTCTTTCTTTCATTAAACTTGCTCAACCTTGCAGCAGAAGCAAACAGCTGAAAGAGCAAAGCCAAATGCATGACCTCCACCCTATTGTTATATACAGACATGCAGGTGACTCAGGCTATAACTGCTGCCCACATGCAGGAATCAGCATGGGTTACAAGTACAGCCTTCATATGTGGTCCATTCTTCTCAAGGAAAAGACAGAAGGATACAAAGTGTCCCATGGATCTCACCCACAAAGTACCAGCTGGAACACATCATTGCATAAATGCAAATGTTTAAAGAAAAAAAATCTACCCCTCGAAATGCCAAAATAACAAGAAAAAGATGACAAGTAAAAAAAAAAAAGGCACCGTACCCAAACAAATAACAGCTTGCATCAAATCTCTATTTAATCACAATAAACCTATGGCAAAAAAACCCAACTGATTTTTTAACCACAGTGAATGAAAACAAGATGCAACAATTTTCTAGACTCACTACATCAAAAGGACTCTTTTATGGTCTCTTTCTATATTTGATCAATATTCCTACATTAATTGGAAAGGCTCCAGTTATTCCACAGGTTTTTTCCTGGAGCATAAAATTAATTCTTCAAACAGAACTCATCATCGTTCTTCCAAAGGTTTTAAAGCCAGAACAGGCTATACTACACTATTTCGCTTGCTTGCTTGCAACAGGTTAAGAACTTGAGGACCTGTTGAACCTTCTCTCATGGTTTGGAGCACCTACAGTTTTCCTTCACCTTCTTAAACTGGTCATCTGCTTTCATCATATTTGTAAGAACTTTTTTTTAATCTTCTGTCAAATCTGGCTGAAACTGGCTGGAAGTTCAAAGGCAGTTTTGCACACATACTCACGAGCACACGAATGTGATCCCGTGTCTTTGATTACAGGAACATGAGTTTAAACTATGAAGTTGAAGTTTGGGGAATGTAGCTCTTGGAAAACAAAAAGCTATCAAAAATAGTGAAAACCCTTCTACCCATTCCAGTGCTTATTGATGTTTTTCACCTTTAGAAACTTGATATACAACTTTCAGTCCATTTACCATCATCCTTTTCATAACTTCCATACAATAAAAGTACACAGCACCAGTACATGGGCTAGATCAATCTACCAAAACACCCCTAGAGTCAGGTATCAGCAAGCTAGTCATGAAATCAAACCCATTTTGCAAAGAGACCTCTCTCTACAGGTCGGTCTCTCATGTGGTTGAGTTCCCTCATTTCTTGTTCTCATTTTCTGGTTAGCTCTCAGTATTAGGAGGAAGAGAATGTGTCCATTAGTTTTCAAAATCTTGTGCATGCTGCTAAGCCAGTGTATTCAAAATGCCTTGATAACACTTGCAAGCCTAAAGAGATTAAATTCACTGCTCAGATATATGTGTGTTCTTAAGTATTATTGACTGGTTCATCCACAGAATTATATTTACAGGCACTACAAAAAATTCATTCCAGGCTTTTAGTCACAGGAAACATGCCAAAACACTGGTCATCTCCCAAAGCATAAGTCTCCATCAGTTGCAGGGTGTGATTAAACATTTAGAGAACGCTGCCTGCCATTCAGAACAGATCTCCAAGATCAGCCAGTCATTCTTCACATTCACAGGTATGAAAGCACTGCTGCACATTGAGAACTTGGCTTTTGTCACAGTTTAAAAAAAAACATTAACAAACCAATCAAAATACTAGAGCAGTTAATCCCTGGAAGGCCTTGTGATCACATTCCTTGACGTGTTTGATAAATATGGAAATAGTGAAAACGTTCTGACTTTTTAAACTTGCAGGCTCTCTAATGCATTTCTTGTCCCCAGCATGCAGAGACTGCTGCCTTGGCATGCCCAGAGGACCTTTGCTCACATTTCTCAATAGACCCATGCTGATAAGTCTGAGTTTCCGCAAGAGCAGAACAAAGTCATGCTTATTAAAATGTTTACTCAATTCATAAAGTAGAGCAGCTCTCTCATGAAAACAGATGTCAGAGCAAGAGGAAAATCTGTACAGGCACACGTATACAACTATAAATGATAAAAGAAATTAAACCGGAGTTTGAATTACACTCATTTTTTAAAAACAGACTAGACTAAAATGTCTTTAGGTTTTATGGAACATCAACCTCGAAAGAATATCACCTGCTTATGCATGCTGATGAAAGAGATTGTGTTAACAGAAAGAAGTCAACTGCATAAAATTTAACTCTCTGTTACCATTTTTACCCTACTGTATAATTCACAACCCATGGGTTCATATGACAATGAACAAATCTGTGTCAAGGCAGTTTACAATATTACATATAATTGATTTTGCATAAATATGCATTAATATATTTATCAGTCTTTTAGAATATCACAGTGTGCATGAGTTCTACAGTATCTTTTACCTTGCCACACCCAATTTACTTTTTTTATACTAAGAACAATAGATTGCTTCAGCCGCAGGAATAAAAGATAGTAATATAAAAGGTGTGGGTGAGAAAACTCCAATGCCTACATACTACTGACTACTACTTATTTTGGAAAAAGAAACAACCAACCACAGATTAATGCGAGTTCTGCAAACTAAGCTGTTTTCCACAGGAGGTGTCAAGACATTTGATTGTGTCAGCCTAGCTTTCAGCTGTCCTATTTGAAAAACAAACCACACTTTTGACACTTGTAGATTATGTGCTTTTGAAAGGTATATGACACATTCACAGCAATTCAATCTGGAAAATTGTTTCCCTGAGACAAGATAATGTTAGTTAAAGGATTACGCACAATCTAGTCACTTCTCCAGTCAATGTCTAAAAAAGAATCTTTTAACAAACTGAATTTGCACAGCTGTGTGTTTTCTCATTTACAAAATGAGAAAACCCATTCTGTACATCATCCCAGAACCCAGACATCTGTCAATTATTACAGCTGAGATTGTGTGAGTTTATAAACTATAATATAATAACATATTTATAATATTGTAACTTATATTTACAATCTGAATTATGTCCTTAGACAAGTGGTAGTGGGGTGTAAAACCAGTCAAACTCTACTTTAGCCATCTCCTCAAAATACCCCAAATTTACTCTCACATTCAGCCTTGCTCTCCCAGGAGCACAGATTTCCTTCTTATTCAGCATCTTTAGATTAAAAAAAATAAAATTACGTAAGTATATAAAAACTTCTAACCTTAAATATTAATGCAGTTATGCCAATTATTAACTACATGATATTGGCAGACAATTTTGTATTAAAATGATAATTTTTATTAGAAAATATTCCCAACAGAAATTAAAGGTGAACCAGTACTTTTTCAAATGCTCCACAGTATTTCTGGAAAATATTTGTTTTAATTATAAATTTTCAGGGATAACCAAAACTACAAAACAACAAACAAGCAAGGCAAAACATCGCCTACAGGATTACTTAAACAGATGAGGGTTTTTATGTATAAAAGCATGAATAAATGAGACTCAATAACACACCATAGTTTGATAATATTAGATTCACAGGAAACCATTTAAAATACATTTGCAATAGGAGCAAGATGGAAGGACTTCAAAGTTCAAGTTTATTCTAGTTAATAATAGTGTGTTATATGGTCACAATCACTCCTGTGAACATTATGAATAGAAGGGTGCCGTTATTATTTTTAACTTAAATGCTTGGTTTTAATTTTGTGACCTTTTATACAACAGCAGAGAGAGGCATAACAAAGCAAAGTTAAAGGTATTTGACTACACAGAAAACTGAAACAGGTCAGTTTATTTTCATTACTCAAGCCAAATTAAAAGCAAGATGAAACAAAGGTAGACATGCAGCTGGTTGCATTCTTAAAAATGCATGGTTTACCACACTAAACCACAATTTTCTTAGCCGCACTAGAGAGACCATCCCTACTGTGCAAAAACTCTACTGTTTAAGTGTAAAAAACAGTAGAGGGGGAAGAGAAGAAAAAACAGGAAAGGAGGGACAACACGATGTGGCAGTAAGTAACAAAATCATGGAGGTAACCTGATGGGCAAAAACCACTTGAAGGTACTCAATATAACATATTCTTGTTTGCTTAAGAATCACAGAAGAAACAATTCAAAAACTGAAACACCTAAAATCAGAGGTGATTCTTTGTATTTAAAATTCAGGATGCTCTTTGAATTAGACATAACAAGTTTCAGAAACATAGTCTATAATTATATTTCTATGACAATCAGTTACAGAAAACTGCATCCTCCAAATAGACTACTGTTTGCTGGAAAAAATGAGAACTAATATAATCAAAACCAACATATGTCTTATTTTCTTAAAAATGTTCAATCGAATCTAACAAAAATATCTATCTATGGATACCTCCAGATCTTCCTTTCCATATGAAAATGGACAGAGAATAAAAAGATATAAGATGTTCATACGTACAACTATGAACAAATTCCCACTCTTATTCTATGTCAGGGTGATAGCATCCAAGCGGATAAGCATAAAACATAGCATAAAACAAAGTAACTTCCCTCTGATTTCAGCCTATTTCTTGCTCCCATGAGCTTTCTGCAGTTCTGAGCACCAGAAGTAAGCAGCACCCATCAAGTTCTCGCCCTTTCTGAGCACCGTTCTATTGCAGTAACACAGTAAACCTATTATGGACACACTCTCTGATGGTGTGTTAATTGTGACTAACAACGTTAGTTGTTGCAACGCGATGTTACAAGGAGTCAGAACTTGTAAAACTTATTTTATATTCTGTCAGGAAAGATTGCCTATTTCAAAAGATGGAAACTACATCTGCTGTCCTCCTTTTTTTACAGCTGTGGTTTATACTATTTATGAAAAAAAATACTAAATTTAATTAAAAATTTAAAAATGTGACCCAATGAAGATTTGCTTTACATTACTCCCATTACTTCCTTAGATAATTTTGTACTTGTTTACACTACACTTTTACCACTCTTATGATACATCAGATTCAGTGCTAGGACTACATTAAAAAGATCACACAAGGTCTTCCGTAGAACATTTTATCTTTTTTAGTAAGAGACAATTCAGTTGCCTGACATTCCTGGACATGAATCTGTACGTACAAAGGATCTGGTACAACACCGGCAATTTTAATTAAAGCTACTCAACCTTGCCCTCCCTGTCTCCACATTGCCCAAGAGAACCATCTTTACAGACTATAAGAAACAAAAGTGTTTCTTATATAGTAAAGTGTCAGATTATATAGTAAAATACAGTTTTAATTATTTTCTGATCTCCAGAAGCTATCAATGAAGGTGCCAACTGTTGCTGACTATAACAGGCTTGTTTGACAGAACGAGTGCTACTGTGTGGTATTAAGAGAGACACCCACATGCTATGAAACAGCTCGTAACATTAAGAGATCCAACTTTAAAAGCAGATTTAATACTCTCTCTCTCTTTTGACTTTCACTCAGAGTGGCAAGAACCTGCTGCAGAGAATTAAAAAAAAAAAAACCAACCAACCAAACCAGACCACAGCCTGGTCTGATTTATAGATTATAAAAGAGTCGGCAATGTATTTGCATAATTTTGCATCATTACTGACACAAATTTTAGGACACCTTAAGTAATCACTGAAATATAGACATCATCAGAAGGCAAGCCATGGATTACAGGTAAACCCAGAAGAGCAACTACTAGATTGCAAATATTTGATCAAAGCACTACCTGTCTACAAACAGGGTAAAAATTAAAAGGAATATGACCATCGTGAGGTTTTTACAATTACAACAAATAAATCTGCCAGTTCAATTTGGAAAAAGTTCAAGCAGCAAAGTAAACTTTAAGTAAGTTGCACAGGGACAAGTAAAAACAGGGTAAACAGAAAATTTGCCCTGCAGTTGGTAATCCGTGCTGCACAAGCCCAATGCAAGTGCAATGCGTCTCACATTACTGGGGAGAAAAGAGAATGAGAGTTTTGAATTAACGAAGAAAAACTTGGTTATTTTCACATTCCTAGAAGAAATATATTCTACATATGGAACCAAATTCCAATGAATCTGATTATACTATTAGCTTGAATACTAACAAAACGTTATGTGAACAAATATTCAGCAATGCACACCACATGATTACAAAAGCAATTCAGACGCCAACCAGCAGGGCATAAGTAAATGCAAACACAAACAAAAGCCTCAGAGAAGAGAACAAACATTGCAAAGCAGCATAGTTAAGTAAAAATAAACACGGAGGGAGTAAAGAGATAAAGTTTAAAAACCAAATACATAAAAAAAAACCACCAAGAGCCACACCCCATGATGTGACATCTATACAAATACAGCAAACATCCAGAACTCAAGCAAAGATATAGGGCACCATAAAAGACCCAAATATTTTACATTTATATTGCAACAAGCAGAATAATACATTATGAATGCAGATACACATATTTCATTTACAAAGGAGAAAGGAGAAACCCTTTTCATGCATGCGTTGAAAGACACTACCCTTAAGCCATTAATTCACTGAGTATTAAGTATTTATGAATGTTGTACGTGCAAATACAAAATCAACATATATCTAAGAGAAAAAGAAAACCAAAAGAAAATAAAGTAGAAGGAAAATACAGAGCATGGAAGGACAAGGATGAGATCAATAACCTCCAGATAATTGATTTTGAGACTGAGCTATACAGAATGCCCAACAAAGAAAAGCTTTTGTTATAACGAAGGCAAAATCTGTAGCCTTCAATTTACTCATAGTAGAATCCTTGTCACAAGCAGGGAGACGCAACTGGGTACCAGTTGATTCACTGCTTTTGTTTTCAGATATGATTATGAAAGAGCTTTTTCTTGAGGACAGAGACAAGGTGTCTGCAAGAGAACACATTTGCTACAAGGCCTACCTAAATTAGGCTAGACCATTTGTAAGAATCGAGCAAACCCAAATACACATGGAGGCTCTGAAGTAGTGTAAAATCTCTGCTTGACCTTCTCTCTCAGAAGTCTTTCTACAACTTGAGAGACAACTCTGCAAGTGAAGGACCCCGCCACAGAGCAAATCTTCTGAAGGCTGAAGGAGAGTATGGAGGACAAAAGTTGAAAGATTTGAAGCCTGTATTAACATTTACCCAGCAAAGAGGGCTATGTTTTCTATACAGGCTTCAAATGAAGCACTGAAAGCTGTTCAGATACAAACTAGTGAGACTGAGCTGCAACCTGAAACATTTCCTAGAAGAGCTCTTAGATCGGCTGAAAAATCGTACATGTAAGAAAGAAATATAATAGCGTAAATGAGGCTCTAAATACACCAGTATTTTTTTTCTTTCTTTTCTCTATGAGTGTAACTTCAAAGCATAAAGAGATGATAAGCACCATCAACAATGTCCAGAACACAGCCTACAACACTGTCATCAAGGAAACAAGCAGCTGTATCAAGAAGTACACCTAGTGAAGTCAAAACCATACGATTTGGTGGATGACACAGACTACAACTGTATGATTCACATTCGTAACAAAGATATTGGTTGGTTTGGAAAGAGTAGCAGTTCATGAGAAATAATATTGTTATCTATTGTTATCAGGTTATAGCAGCTCCATGAGCACCAGCTGGATTAAGATCAGGATGAAAAGTAATAGTGGAAAAGAACTCATGAACAGTATTTGAAATGATTAACTGGCCATAGTTTTGTTAAAAAAGGAAAAAAAAAGCTGTGAACCTTGGTAAAGAGTCCACTGCAGAGCAAATATGGCACCTCATACATATTCCAGAGTACAGAAGGGAGATGCAGTTTAGTCATTAGCTGTAATATCTGATGAAGGTATCTGAGAAATTGCCTAAGGATAGAAAGAAGCAGTTAGAAGAAAAAAAAAGAAAGGAAAAAAACCCAGGCTGACATAAAATAAAAGTTTAAGTATTGTCACCAAGTAAATGTTTTCCTAGTGAGCAGAATTTCATACCTCAATTTTGTTAACAAAGTCAGTCACGAGTAGAGAGGCTTCTGTCAGAGGACTAACACAAGTTTCAGCCTCTTCCAGTCTGGAAAGTTAGGCAAGTTGAAATCTTTTAATGCCCTGACTGCCTAAAACAACAATAAGATCGACAAAACAAAAGATCCAAAGATCATGTCCTAATCACCCAACCCTATTACCCTGAGGATCTTTATATATAGTAAACACGGTAATTATAATGCAATAACCAAAGTAGCTAGAACTCCCTTTGGTGGCCTGATAACTTCAGAATCAGGTAAGACAGACAACACAGAGGCAGAAGATAGGTGTACACAGGGGAAAAATGTGCAACTTCTGCCTCTGCTATGATATAGAGCATTTTCTTCTTTTAGAGCAAAACATGATCTTCCATGGCTTGACATTTCTCCTCTGGAACAACAAGACAGGGAGGGCGGCAAGGAGTGCAACTTGCTAGAGAACACACAAAAAGCCTTTGAGTACAAGCGATCTCCTGATGTGTTAAAGCAGAATGGGGAGGAAGAGAGAAAAGAGAAGTAGACGAATTGCCAAGTATTCTGCAAAACAGACTTGAGTTAGATCAACAGGATCAAAGCTAACTGTTCCAGCAGGTAATTAAGACCGATTGACAGAAGGCAGCACATCCCAGGACCTCAGGTGGACTTCCCTCCATGTAGCTCACACTTCTGTGGTGCAAAGATGCTCAGATTTAACAACGTAACGCTACCCTATGTGCTCAGAGAGAAAGAACAACAAGAATACAGATAGCATACAATTCCACTTCTTCTGACACTACACTAATTGGTTTTATTGTGAAGTCTATTTATACAGATGATTATGAATTCCTAGTGTACTTTGATTACTGCAATAGCAGCTGGACTACTTCCTTTCTCTGCGTTCTTGATTAGCGAGTGGTATATGAAAGCTTGTGAAACAAGTACAGGAAGATCAAACAAAAGCAATGATTTCCTCTTAGACCACTACATTACATATAACCTGCCAACAGAAGACCAGTTAGTCTCTGACTTGCAGCAGCTGGGAATAGCTGGATTCCAGATGGCCTGAGAAAGCTGCTTTTGTATGGCCCTTGTCTCATTTGTACCAACCTGACATGAAAAAAAAAGTAAAATTTAAAAAATCAGAGCAAGCTGTTTGGGCAGCTCCATGATAGATGGCATCTTCAAACACAGGAAATTTCCAGTCATCCAGTATCTATATGATGTGGTCCCACCACTCGGTGTATGAGATCTACCAGATCTATCCCTACAGAAATACCGTGACTACTGAAACTTGAATCTACTTCCACTACAATAGAATCTACTTCCACAACACTAAAATGTATACATACAGTCTGCATGCCACTGGCACTTCAAGATAACATACCATTACAAAATAGTCCATCATATCTTCTATCCTGGATCCTCACCTTTCCAAAGGAATTATTTCAGAAAGAAGAGAGGATTCAACTAATTTTTCAGAGGTTTACTATGTGCTTACGCTATAGTATGTATGATTTACTATGCTAACCAGAAGAGCAAGCACAGACAGAAGTGAGCACACACCTCACTCAAAATATTTTTATTTACAAACTTGGCAGATTGGTGAAGTTCTGTACAAGACTGAGAATAGACTGGAATGTTTTCCCCACATTATACTGCAAAACAATTCACAGAACAATTCAGATCTAAAATCTTGAGTTCTTCTCCCCAAAATCCTCTTGTCAAACCTGAAGTAAGCACAGGAGTTAGGCTGCCACTGCATTTGGCCTTGGCTAAATGCAGGTAGCAATATGTGCAGTAAAGGATACATCAGGATAAGTTTAGGATAAACGATAAAATGTAGACAAATTCAGTAATAACTTTGGGTCAACATCAGCATAGTTTACAGCATTTTCATGTCATTTGAAATCATGAGCACATTTTTTAAGTCTTTTAAGGATTCAAGCACACCCAAGAGAATCAAAATGGTCTCAACACCAGGCTTCAGAAGCACCAGAGAGCAGAAGAACTGAAAAAATACAAAACTACTCAGAAGAGATGCTAAGTAGCATATTAATTTCTTTTGCAGTCCTAAATACAGTTTACCCTATGTGCTGCAGAAAGCAGAGACGTTAGTCATTCAAGATGCATTTCGCTAGCATTTTCATCTACATCAAGTTCTCTTGCCCCCACCAATAATGTGCTTTGTCCATCTTAGATGGTTTAACATAAGTTGCTAACTACCTACAAACCTCATCCTAACAATAATAGCTACTAGAAAATACCACTAGGTTATATTTGATGCAACAGGAGGCTGCTAATCAAAGAAAGGTTCTAACCACCATCTGTCAAAGACTTCATTATATGCATCAAATTTTCAGAAAGGGGGAAGCTTACATTAATTCCCTTTTTTGGCACTCAAGCAAAATCCCAGAATTACAAAACTGCTTTATGCCACAAGGCTTCCACTTAGGAAAATGCTGTCTCACCGACAATGTGTATCAGGATCCTATATCTGCAAGTTACTACAGATGGGGGTGTCAGCCTCCTTTACTATCTACAACTATTCCAGGTATAAATCATTTGCAGTCCTGTAGAACGTTATTGAACTTGACCTATTTTGTTTTCATTTTCCAGGATCAGACTTAAAAAAAGGCTATAAAAAGACAATTACGTGGGTGCAGGATGCTCTCAACAAGAAATTATTCATTTTGTTTTCTCTTCATTCTGAAGCTTGTAATCCAAGCCCTCACTTACTGCACACTGATAAAATTCTGTTCCAAACACCAAATCACTCTTTTCTTTAGCGACTGAAACCTACGTTAAGTGCTTCACAGCTGCTTTGCCTTCAGAATACCTCTATCCTGAGAAACGATTCATCCCGTTTACAGACAGGGAATGGAGCCACAGACAGATTGATGTAAAGAGTTTTGGGTGCTTGTTTTGAGCCACTCAGGACTTGATTGTTCAGTTTAATATGGGATGCTTTAACATTTAATTTGTTCAAAGAACAGCCTCTACTGACTGTAGTTGTAGAAATGAGCACTTCATTTTTAAACTCACAAAAACAAGCATCGAGAAAATGAGAAAATTAATGATCAGCCGTGAAAAGTCTGCTTATAATGATTCAGTCATCCCTGAGTATACTTATATATGTTTATCTAACCACAGGCATATCTGATTCTCCAGAGAAGAATTCAGCTGTCTTGATTAGGTCTTACTGGCTTCAGAAAATCAATTTTTACAAACAATAAGGCAATGAATCTTGCAAACAGTCTCCTTCATTGCAAACAGTCCCATTCCCTGAACAGATTAAGGCAGAGATACCACGTAAAATACACAACAGTGAGACTAGATTACCCCATAATACAAAAGGGAAATACTAAGGTTGCATAGAAAAATTTAATCTCCAATTCTCTAATTCTTGACTGTCCATCATATTACCCTCAATAATGTTTTGATATTTTTAAACATGGTTTTGTTCGGGTTTTTTTTTCACATAGGTTCTGGTAAGATTATTAAAGATTATCCATTATTCTAACTCATTTGAGCTCATAGTCTAGGTATGAATAGCTGACTTTCAGGTGAAAAAACTCAGTGTTCTTCAACCAGCAACCAGAAGACTGCTTTGGTCTAGGAACTCTTTTCATAGTGTATCTATGGTGCGCTCTACATTTAAATTTTCTCCTTTAAAAATCTGTAAATCAACAAATATGGTTTGACCAGTTGGATTACTCTCACTTTAAAAAAAAATAAAGAAAGCCTTTTTGCTATTTGAAGTTATTGACTTAAAATAAAAGAAAAAATGTACATACATCTGCTGCAATATTATCAGACAAAAACACAAGCAGAAAATGAAATAATGTGTTCCTTATGAAGCACGCTTGTTTCTTCTGTAATACTGGAGTGTATTGCTTTCTGACACACCAAATAACAGAAATTCCATCTGTAATTCACAATAAAGAATATTTATGTAAGAACTACATTTGTTTGACATTTAACTCCAAATTCTACTACCTTGGCTCCAGTATAGCTTTGTTCTTTATACATATGGACATAATTGCTTTAATTAGTACCAAATACTTCAGTAGATTCCTGAGAGTAAGGATTTTTTTTTAAGCTTCTATATATATAATCACACCTTGAGAATTAGAAACTTCAATCCATAAAAATTTTTGTTTCCATTTGTATCACTGTACTTCAACAGAGATTTTTCCTGCAGGCTGATTTATGAGTTCAAAGCAGCAAATGCAGAAGTTGAATTTACTCACTTAAGAGCACTGCAAACACGCTTCAGGCCATTAAAGCAGATTATGAAGCTCCTAGCAGCAATTCAAGAAAGTTTTATGTATTTGTCTTTACACCAAAAACCAAATAATGACAGATGAGTTCAGACATTTATGCACAAGTTAAAAAGTTGGTCTCATTTTAAACATTACATATTTCATACAATGGTTTGCATTGAAAGGGACCTTAGAGATCATCAAGTTCCAACTCCCTGCCCTGGGCAGGGACACCTCCCACTAGACCAGGCTGCTCAAAGCCCCATCCAGCCTGGCCTTGAACACTTCCAGGGATGGGGCAGCCACAACCTCCTGAGGCAACCTGTGCCAGTGCCTCACCACCCCCACAGTAAAGAATTTCTTCCTAATATCTAAAATACACCTCCCCTCTTTCAGTTTAAAACTGTTACCCCTTGTCCTATCATTACACTCCCTGATAAAGAGTCCCTCCCCCTATTTCCTGTAGGCCCCCTTTAGGTACTGGAAGGCCGCTATAAGGTCTCCCTGGAGCCTTCTCTTCTCCAGGCTAAACAACCCCCAACTCTCAGCCTGTCCTCATAGCAGAGGTGCTCCAGCCCTCTGATCATCTTCGTGGCCCTCTGCTGGACCCGTTCCAACAGGTTCCTGTCCTTCTTGTGCTGAGGACTCCGTGATGCTAATATGATCATAGCCCTGCCAGTGTGCGCGCATCTCCAGCTCCTCTTGTTTACTCCCTGTGCTACGTGTGTTTGCATAAAGACATAGCTGACTTACTGGCACAATGCAATTTGACACTATCACTTCATACCGCATTTGGTCTCACTGCCAACCTGAGATTCAAATCTTCTGACATCCCCGACTATTTCATCAATGCTGGGTCTGCCACTGACTTAGTTAGTAATCACTGAAGTAGTCATACACTCTCCATGCTTTAGTTACCTAACTGTAGAATAATTTATTTTATATCAAACAGATTTTTAGAGGAACATTTATTTGCAATGTGCTTTGAGGCTCTAAGATAAAATATTGTAAACTTTCAGAACATTTCAAGTCTTGCTTGACAAGGTCAGGACCCAGATGGTCTTCCTGTCCAAACAAGTTGCAAGTATTATTATCCCTAAATTTCACTAAACTCTGTAAGGAACAAAAATTAAGCCACAGTGTCATGTAACTTACATTACCTTGTGTTGCCTCGCAGCAGATGATACAAACAAACTTTGCTGTGGCCACACAAGGATCTGAAAGCTTGCTTGAAAAGAATGTGGTCTTCAAGGGCTAAGAGTATCTCCAGGGATCTGCATAGATATGTTTGTTTGTTTACTGAGATTCAAGACAACTCAAAATGATTGATAAAACATTTACCATTTAGAACCTCCAGTGTCAACACTTTGCATGAAACCTTGTATTATTCTTGGCAAGAAACTGTGGAAACTGGTAAGAAAATAGTCAGGATACCTTTGGATGTCAGTGAACTGGAATTTTTCACGGAACAGTTTCTCTTGTAAATTTTTCTGCACCTAGTTTGATCAACAAAATTTGCAGCTGTTAACAGGTTGTGCTTCCATATGCTACTCCATATGAATACATTTCTTAATCAAGACAGAAGCTGGTTCAGAGTCCAATTGTTTTAATTGGACTTGGTACAAAAATAGCATAAATAATGAAGTTAACCATCAAAACAAGTACAATCAAGTGCAGGTTACAGGAAAACTCTTTCCTCTGACTTAAGACTGTGCAAGCATAAGAGCTGAGGAGGTTGCTCGGCTTTGCTCACATACACAGCATAGACAACAGCTGCAGTTTAGGCTTCCTGATCTCAGGAGAAACATACTTCCCCTCATTTAGGGCCAAGTAATTGGGGTCATGGTGGGTGGAGCACATTTAAGATACTCTCAGCAAAACTTGATGTAATTACTGTAACATTACTGGAATACACTGCATGGTCATAGCACACAAAACATCTTTATAAAGGATGTTATTTCAGCAAGTTGCTTCAGATTATTTCAGTGGCTTCACTTTGTTATTCACATTTCTTATTGCCTGCAACCTCCACCCCATCTTTCAAAAACAGGGAGAGGAACAATCTTGCCTATAAGAATTTCTTAACTTTTTAGGAAGGGACTTTTGCTGAAGGTCAGCATCATTTGTCCAGTTAGTTCCACTTGGTCGTTTCAGACTAATTAGATACAGGGCGGGTGCATGGGAATGTACTTTGGGTTATTGTTTGCTTTCTACGTTGCATTCATTATTTCACATCAATTGGAATAATGAACAAGCTGGTGCAAAAATATTGAAACATCTGGAATTTACCAGGATCTGGGATTAAAAATGGAAGTTTACATGATCTATAGGGAAAAATGCTTTCAAGGCTTTTTCCTTCAAATCCCTGAATAAACGCATAGAAAAAGGCATCCTCTGATTGTCAAGAACTTTAACATTTTTAACAGGGCCTTTAAAAGATTTCTGATTGACAGTAGCATCACCAAGCTCTCTGCTGGCACTAACTACATTGCTGAAAACTGACCTCATCTGTGACACCATCAGTCCCTGAGGAACACCAAAAGGTTGTAAACACAGGATATTCTTAGCAACAAGAAGCTTCATCTTTATGGAAAAAAATTGTATTAACTATTCTACTTTAAAAAAACCAAACAACTAACAATGTGCATTTCAGTACTGCGTAGATGCAGAAGAAAGCCTATGGCCTACTATACTCTTAATCAGTGCCTAGCAAAGTAAAAACAGTAACACTCCTACTAACCCCAATGCTCTAATTAATCAGACAGGAAAGGTATGGGACAGGGCTGGTGCAAGAGATGGAATGACACATCTGCATTATCAGGTCATCGGCTATGACCTCTGAGGTCACATCAGACCAGTGTCAGAACACAAATGTCGTCCAACTCCCAGACAACGGCCTGATCCATTTAATGGGCATTCTCAATGATTGATTATTAGCAATTAAATAAGTAATACTGGTTGGACAATGAAAGTAACTTTTTTTACATTCTGAAGATGTTTATTTACATTTTTCCCTGTAAATGTAGATTAGAGGGATATGAAGTATTGAGAGTCCTACAGTATGTTCTTGTAGACCTTTTTTACTGTTTGCCGTTCTTCAATGGTGCATCCTTTTCAAACCTACTTTTCTGATACTGTCTTTAGCTTCCTCCCCCCACTTCTCCCTAAAGCATATGCACACAGCTCCCCATCACACCTCAAACGGAGCTTTCCCAATTCCTAGTAAGCATTTATAACCAGATTTTATGCTCTCCCTGTCTTACGTTCTTCCCAGTTTTCCTGAAGTCACTTGTTCATCCCTTGCGGAAGGTGCTCCTGTCTAGGAAACACTCCTCTTTTGTACTACTCTATTTCACCAAGAGCTTCTTGGTTCTGTTTCTTCCAGAACAACGTATTTATGATGCGCTGAGAAATTAAGGAAATACAGTGAACGACAACAGAGGGAGAAACTACAACACCTTAGCAGGGTGCAAGTTCCTTGCAATATCACTGATAATTAACCATAATAGTCATTAAGAGCCACACACCTCAGACCTCCTCTGTCTGAGGAATACACAGTTTAAAAACAGACAAGGCTGGGATCTTTAGAACAAAGATCTCTCTTTTGTACTTCCAATTTTGTGAATCCTTAAAAATTTCATATTTGGTGAAAAATGGATGTGCTACTCTATTGCTGTTAGGCAGCTACAAGGACATTCTGTCTTTGAAGTTGTCATGTTGCTTTTTCCTTACAAGTCATACTAGCTCTTCAGTGTCACATCAGCCCATGTTTACGTATCAGAAGAAAAAAATACACATCCCAACAACATTTCTGATGAGTTCTTCCCATCATATGTGACAGGCCAGTTTACGGACCCAGTCTGACTATGATGATCAGAAGGAAGCAACTCTGACGCTGTTTTCTGCTCCAAAGCTGGAGATAGCGTCCAAGGTTTTTAATGACAGAATTTATGCAACCTCCCAAAGCATCCATCAGTGACACTGGAATAAGGTAACCGTCCTGAGTGAAATAACAAACATCTGGTACAACTTAAAGGGGAAAATCTGCAGTGGTCTTCTGAGGTCCTCTATAGGTTAAAAGAGTTTTGGCATGCATCCAAACCCTGAATCTAAACTCACCCTGCCTATGATACAACTCTTATCAGTATCTGAGCTTTCTAAACTAATCTTTGATTTAACAGAAAAATAGTAATTCCCCCTTCCATTTATTTTGAATAAGCTATAAGGGTAAACATGACTCTGAAAACATGGCCGGACCATAGGCTGGCTTGTCTACAGACAAACTGCAAAACAATCATTACTTCAAGCACGTTTCCTCTAACTCCAACCACCTGCGGTTTTACTTCAGATCATCTATTAGCAGGTACAAGGCCCATTAAACATAACCACTAATTTTCTGCAAGCAGGCATAGTATTTGAATGGGCTAGATCCTGCTTCCAAGGGGGAGGAAATAAAGTGAAAGAGCACATTAAAAGTAAGTGAGGCCTAGAATTAAATATTTAATTTAGATTTAAATATGCAAGTGCAAAGGAGTAGTAAGACAAACGATTCCAAGAAAAAGGATGACTTATTTACAAAGTCGTCTATGGTAAGTAGGAAGCAAGTGCTCCGTAACTACTCACCCATGGCTAGTTCCCTTGATATGTCTGTGACCAGGAATTAAGACTACTTCTATCACAGTTACTGTGCTTTCACGTGGTCATCATTATTTATAATAGGTGGTTTTCCTCAGAATGGATGGCCCATGAAGTTGTACATTCAAACTGCATAGTTTAGCTCTGGCACTGCTGGAGTTAAGTACCTTCTTGGTCATTTTCATTCCTGTTAGTGCTTTCCCCTTCTATGCACACAATGCTCTTGCATGCACACAAAACTAATGTGACAGTCCATCAATACAGCTTTTTCCTAATGTGCCACCTGTCTTTCTCCCTAAATTAAAAAAAAAATAAGTAATAATTGACAAAAGTCTCTCTTTCAGGAGCAGTTAGTATTTCTTACTAATCTGTCTAATTTCTCTCTCCTCCCTTTGTAAAATACAGTAATATACAAATATGCTAATTATATGCTACAAAATTACCTCATTTTAAAATTTTCACATTACTTGCATACCCTGAGCAAGTGCTGTTGACCACAACAGTTAAATCTACTGTCCACTGTGTTTATTTTAAAGCAAAAGTGAGTTGTTCGTCAAACATATTCAGACTTCAAATGTCCTACCACTAATGATTTTGCACATTGGCCATACCTGTTCCTGGGCCATGCTTTATCTTATTCAAGCTTGCTGACAATTCCGTAACTTTTTGTTTCTGTGAGGACACATTTTCCTTGGAGCTAAGTCCAAACCTGCAGTCCAAGCTTGGCTGTTATCATCAGAGTTGTAACAATCTAGTATTCTCTAGTTCAGATTTTGTAGCATGTCTTGTGCCTACTAGGATAAAAGAAAGAGTGAAAAGCAGTAAAGACCTGGTTTTGCCTCTACAGTTACCAATAACACTGACCTTTCCTCATCAGGAACTCAGCAATTTACAAACACAACATATCCCAGCAACTTAAGATCCCCAAGAGTAGTAGCTTCATATGGTTTGCCCGTGCTTCATTGGCATAGCTCTTAACAGGAGGGACAAACCTTGATATCCAGTGCCAACGGCCTGACTAAAGCACAGTGAAAATGAAGGCTCAATTGGCTTGAACAGTCATGTAGCCCGAGACAAGGAAATCTCAAGTCTTCCTATGACACAATCAAAACTAACCCTCAAGAAGATAAGGACATTTGAATAAGAAGCAACTGGAGAGTTTAAAAACTAAGGGGGGAAAAAAAGAACAATAGGTTTTAGATTGTCAGCAATTGTTAAACAAACAAACTAGAGCAGACTGCAGAAACTCTTTCATTAAAATTTGAATTCTGAATTAAAGAAGTTAAGATGAGCTGGGGAGTGTGAAGAATTGGCTGCCCTTAGGTCCCCCATGCAAATCAAATGAGATAAGGAACATGAACACTGTCTAGGTGAGAAAAGTCTCCAAGCTTAAACTGTTGATGGACAGGTTTACTTAGAACCAGACAATCTATATAGACAACCGGCTACATAATCTATAATTTAATTTACAGAAGAGCCTCAATCACCACAGGAAAGGAATTAGTAGTTATAAAGCCTACTTAAAATGCACACGGTTTTCCTTTAAATACAACCAATGTTTATAGAGTATTTTCATCACCAAGTCAGTCACTTGGACACATTTTTTCAGAAAAGGTACCAGCAAAAATCTAGAGGAATCAATTTAAATTGTTGATGCAACACTGGTGGCATCATTTGTCTTTAAACATTTCTTAAAGAACTGTCAGGAAACTTAAGACAGAATGAGCTATCAACTGAGCTTGTACAGATAAAGTTAAAATAGTTTTCATCAGAAAACTACCAATTTCTCAGATATATCATTTCTCTTCTTCCAACTCATCTCAAGAAATAGAAATTGTAGAGGCTTTTCTGATAAAAACTAAAAGTTACTAGCCAAATGCTCCCTTCCTCCCTCCCACTTATTTCAAAATGATCCTGTTTTACTGGCACACACATAGCAATGTTCAATAGCACTCATGAATACCACCATAAAAACGTGAAGCTCATTCTGACATGATCATTCAGGTAAGCATACTAATCTTCAGGGCTTCTGCTCAGACCAGTGAGACTTCTTGGTGCACAAAACTCCTGACAATGCATTAATTTTAGTAACATGGATGTGCTGTTCTAGGAGCAACGAAGTTTGAAAACTTTTAAGATAAACTTGGCTATAGAGAGACGGCTGTTCAAAGTTGTTATCAGACTGGTTTCCAGAGCAAATTCACAAATAAGTGTCCTTTTCTTCTCAAGTGTTGAATTTACAGAAAAGTTTTGCTTTTCACCCCCTTCCTTACCTTTTGGCTTTTCTCCTCTTACCCTTTCTGTACAAAAACCCCACTGACCAACACTTGCAGTCATTAATTTATATGGAGGTAGAGCGTAAAAAAAGAAAAAAGTGTGTGTTTTACTCATTCTTCCCGATTATTTATTCTGGAAAAAGTAGTTGCTTCATAGCGCTGGGGAGGAGGGAAGGCCCTTTTATAGCAGTATTACATTTAACATGCTTTGCAGAAGTCATTCTCAACCCTGGCCTTCCATATGCTCATTTAACAAAAGGAATCATTTTAAAATCCATTCCTTGGAAGAAGAAACAAGTCTACATACCTAAGAGAGAGAGCTCTTAGTCTCCTTGTTGTCAGTTTAAGATAGCTGAGGTATCCTGAGAGTAAACTAACAGGATGTAATGCAATTTATGCTTGATGATGCACCTACAACTTCTTCCAATACCCCAGTGCCAAGGGCTTCCAAGCTACTGATTTAAAACTACACAAAACTGCATATGCTACACAATTTCATTCGATGCACTATACAGAGATCAACTCATTAAATTATATCCACGTACATATGTGTTTTCCAAAGATCAAGGATGAATCTCCCAAAACGCCTGCACCTCTCCAAATTCGAGACAAGCAGGCGCTCAGCACAGCGTCACCAGTAAAAGGCCATTCCACAAGTACCTCTGGAGTACACCAGTTCCCTCAACCTCTGACGAATTTATGTCTTTTGCACACAATAAGAACAACAATTGCAGCAACAGATATTTGTCTCCTACTTACAGCGTTAAAGGACATCACAGATGTGCTGAGTTTATTCAAACCTATGGAGTCAGCAGTTCTGAAACAATGCTACAACTATCAGACACTAAATGGCCACATCACTAGGTGCTGCAACTGGAAAAAAAACAGATATTAAACAAAACCAAAAAGGACAGGCCTTCATGTTAGTTTCAAGCTCAACAGTGATGGAGCTTTTTTTTTTTTTTTTTTTACAAAAAAAAGTGAGTAACCACAAGTTTGTCAATACAAAGATGTTAACAGCTGAGTCGGTGACAGCTTAACAATAAAACCCAGGCCTCTCTGACACCATTCACTTAATTATTTTCTTTCTTGTAAATCTTTAGACTTTAAAACAGCTTGAACTTGGGGGAGCTCCTGTTTTCTGTCATTTGGCAACTCATAACCTGCAGGGCTGTTTCATTTAGAATAAAATGCTAGAAAAGTGATCAACAGTAAATCACTGCACTGTGCACTTAAAAGTCTCATAAAGTGAAGAGCTGGAAAGCAGAGACGATTTGTGTAAAAACCGAGGGGAGGAGATGATTTGCTGCTTACGGCCCAGGACTGTAAGTTAATACATCTGGGTTCCATTCCATACATTAAATGGGAATACCACCATGTGCTTCACAGAAGTGAAAGGAGGTTTTATTCATCAGCATTTGTAAAACATTTTGAGAATCCAAGATAAAACATTTCAGCAAAACAGAAATTATTATTAGGGTGTCACTTTACTTTGCAAAATATTTTGCAAAACAACAGTTTAATAAAAATACAGCACCCTACTCCTTGAAGGCTGTGAAAACTGGCTAGTATTTTCATACCTCCATGTTAAAAGTCAAGTTACCAAAAAACCAGGAGTGGACACATAAATATCAACATCTTGATTTTCTGAGCAGAGAACACACAGACTTCAAGTTGTGCACTAACTCAGTCTCTTAATTCAACAATTGATCTTAAGTATTTAGATTTGAAAATGTCAGTTTTAAAGTGCTTACAAATTCAAGACTGACACTCCCAAAGAATTAATGTTTTGCAAAAGTAAAACAAGTACTTCAGATAGGTGTCCCACTAACATACCTCAAACGAAACCTAAAATGCCTGAAGGAAGTCAACTTTGCTTCAGCGAATCAACAAGTTTTCCTCTTAATGTAAGCTGAGAAACTTCTCTGTGGTGTGAATGCTAACCACAAAGAAACTAGTCTGTAGCTTACCCAAAAATATTGTAATGACTCAACACTGAAATAGCAAAACACATTCATCTTTACCTATCACATCTGTTTTTAAATTAATGGCCTACAAATCAATCCCTCTCCATTTCATCCTTTCAACTTTGGCAGTAGAGTCCTATCCTGATACTCTTCTTCCAAAGTCCCACACAGATAAAAATTAAAGCTTGACAGGACAGTAATACTATTAAAACACCAAACTGCCTCAAACACCACATCTCAGTCTGACTATCTTAGCTCTCATTATTTGGACACACTGCTACCAGAGAAGTGAAGTATCCTTCCCAACAACCCAGTAAGGTCATTCAGAGCTTCAGTATGTGTACTGGGTCTGGCTGTTGCTTGGATGCTGACTGGGCAGCAGTCTCCTAATGAGAGGTGGTGAGCAGCTGCCTTTGTATCCCCCCTTTTTTTTTTCTCCTCGTTTTTTCTCCTCCCTTCACTTATTAAACTGGTTTCCCCTCAACCCATGAGTTTTTCTTGGTGTTGCTCTTCCAGTTCTCTCCCCCATCCCACTGAGGGGAAGGAAGCGAGCAGCTGGTGGGTGCTTAGCTGCTGGGATGGGTCAACCCACCACAGAATGGCATCAGGAAAAGGCGCAGAAGACATTTTATGGGTACGTCAGTGTCTAAGAAATACCACATTTTGCCTTCAACTAACTTTACAAGACTAAGAAACAAGCCTTCTTGCTGATTTTGAAAACACTGTATAGTTACTCACAAAGACAGACTACTGCCCTCACTGCATTGCTTCCAAGCTTGACCCAAGGCTGGTTCAGCTAACTGGAAATACCAACAGATTATACACCAGGTCCACTAGAACCTGAAGTTCACAATACAGAAGTCCATGTGCAGGGAGAACTTTTAGTTTGCACTGCATACTTATAAAAATGTATTAGTTTTATGTAGAGCTTAACCTGCTTATATTTTCTAAGAAAATTTTTTACAGTGCTTTGCCTGCTTTCCCAGAAAACTACCAAAGCAGAAATGTAAATTCTGAACAATACAGATGTCAAAAGGGACTCTACTAATAGGGTTATTTCAATGGCAAATATTTTCTGATATAGCAGTTTAAAAGCTATTCATTTTTGTAACCATTCAAGGTAAGAAAAATCCTGGTTTGCACCTCTTATTTTTAGTAAAACAATGAAGATCTGTTACTACTGCCTGCAAATCATCCTGTTATAAAGGTATTCTTTTAAAGACTGTCGTTGCAGTCAGTTGGTTTTGGGGAAGTGGCATGCACGATATTTTCGTTTGCACATCAGCATGTGAATCCCTTGATCTGCTTTCTGAAGGCAGACTGTTACCAGCAAGGTGAGAGGAAATGAAATTTAGTTGTCTTTTCAGAGTCTACAGCACTACTTTGAGGGAGAAAAAAAAAAAAATCCTTTAACTTCTTAAGCGGACACATCTGTCTCCACAATCACCAAAAAGTACTGTGAAATACTGGTCTCATTGCAATCAATTAATCAAATGTCATTCAAGTTTGGCATTATATTCCATGTTTAAGCAATTATAAAGACACAGTTAGGTTTTCAGCAAAGGAAGTCTAAAACCAATCACACGCTTACAAATGCTGCTCAAAACTAAAGATTTAGGAGAATCCAAGAAGGAATTCAAATGATTTGCTGATAGTTGTTTTGAACAGGTATGTGTATGTACTCATAAGGAAGAAAACAGCAGATAAAAATAAATATAAAAAGAAGTTCCAGAGAGTCTGAAACTGCTAGAGACAGAATTTTTGGGTTATGGATTGACTGACAGTAGCTCCGAAATATTAGCAAAGAAACTATTCATCTGATTCTGCTGGCAGTGAGACAAGAAAAACTTGGTACACCACTCATAAATAAGCAGGTGAACATCAAAAAATATGTGTCTCAGTTTCTCCTCATGTGTGTATCAACCTGCAAAAGTCTATGGTTTTGGCCAAAAAAAATAATATTTTTTGTCTGTAAATTTAAGTTTAAAGTAAATTTGCACACTTACTCTACCTCCCTGTTGTAAAAGGATTTAATCTACTCTCAGACAAGCTCAGGCAGTGCTACCTATCTGCAACCTAGAAACTACTTCTCAAATTAATAGAAATATGTGCTTTATAGATCATTACTCTAGTAAGAATACCAATAATTTGATAAACAACACTTAAATGCATCATTATTTAAAATG
This sequence comes from Dromas ardeola, assembly GCA_013398915.1. Classification (NCBI taxonomy): domain Eukaryota; kingdom Metazoa; phylum Chordata; class Aves; order Charadriiformes; family Dromadidae; genus Dromas; species Dromas ardeola. The sequence goes on along the minus strand of VYZM01024109.1, from coordinate 36,086 downwards.
GACGTTGACAACTAGCTGACACACATAGGAACAAGACTTAACAGAGAACAGGAAGTCAAGAGTAATCCGCCTGGAAAAGTACTGAAATACTGGGTTAAAGAAGGCAAGTTAAAGGATCTGGAGATACAGTCTGTTGTCCAAAAAAAATCATGCCTGAACTCCTGCAGAGATTTCGAAGGAACTATGAACAACCACCAAAAAAAAAATAATCACATTTTGTTTGCCCTACATAATTTCTACAGTCTTGTTAATGCTAAATATTTAGTTATTCTGGATACTGTTTGCAAAACATCACATTTTACAAGTGTTCTTGTTAATAAAGAAGACAGCTTTGAAATAAAAAATAACCCTATTATAACACCTTGCTCTTTGTGTATCAGAATTACTTTTACATTGAGATTTTTCTGTGGTCCACAAGACCTAGTGACAAATGAATTCAAGATATTGTTTCTATCCAGACCGAAGTAGGTAAACCTAGTAAACACACACAAATCCTTACCTCTGTCTTAACAGGTGCACCAAGTCCATCCATTACTCCTTTCCTCCCCTTTTGCAGACTAAAGGCCCTTTTTTTTTTTCAAGTACATGTTTTTTCACTGTACAAGTGCAGACTTTTGTTCTGCACTAAGCGCTAACTTTCCAACATTCCCAGATCACCACTAGTATTTTGCTTATAATCTCCTTTCCTTCTATCATTTACTTCTACCTATTAAGAGTCACTCCAGGATTTCTTCAATTTTAGGAATGACTGATCCAAGCCATCTTCCCCTCCCCACTTCACGTGGTTTTCTTATGAAACACTTGGGAATATAGATAGAAGGCAGGATCCCAAGGGAGAAGACCTGGGTGCAATTCTGAAATAGGATCCACAGCACAATGTGCTAAACCAAGACCCAGCCTTCTAAGACAGTGCCCCCACAAGCTTTCAGATCCATTACTATGGGCCAGCATCCAAGATGTGAGATATACACAGATTAACCAGTTTCTTGGGGACCGAATAGTTTCCTTCAGAGTCCTTTTCGACTATCTGGCAAATAGCAGACACTATTTTTTTGTTACATAAATGGCCAAACATCATATTTATTTAAGAAGCCAAAACATTTCATTTCCTGAGTACAAGGTAGTATTTTAAAGACCTCTCATACCTTTTTTCCCCTCTCTCTTTATTAAAAATACAACTTCAATATCAAACAAGCTACATTCAATTAATGTTAAGGCTCTGGAACAAACTGACAACTGTCCAGGAAATCCAGAGCCCTAAAGAAGCTGCTTCATCCCAAATCACTGTTTTTAGGAAAACTTAATCTTTCCAGTCACAGAAATTAGAAGATGCCAGTGATTCCTTTTCTAACTTGGTTTACATCCGTTAAAAAAAACACACACAAAAAAAAACCAAACCAAACAAACAAAAAAGCTCCACCCCAAAACAAACAAACAAACCCAACAAAAAAACCACCACAGATAAGCGTATTAAAGCACACAACTCCAAACAGTCCACAAAAAAAGTGGCCAAAAAGAGAGGAATATTACAGCAAACTGCACTGTATCATTCAAAAGAGCAAGAGCAGAGCTCAGCTATAAGGTGATTTTAACTGAGCCAGTAACAGACATTTCAACCCATATCAAATGCTGACTCTGGCCTTGCAATGCCATTCATCACTTTAGGGACTCTCAGGAAAACGTACTGTTGATTAAAAAGATCTTCTAGGCCCTATTTTGAATGATAAGAAACTCATCACGAAGTCATTCACAAACAGGTAATTTGTACACAGGAGTGCCGGGATTTGTTTTTGGACTGAGGTATCCAAATGACATGCATATGCCTTGCCTGTCTCTATGAGAAGAGAGAGGACATAAGTTTCTGCTCATCTACCACCTTCTATACACAGCGAGGCAGAAAAGAGAGAGATTACACTCAGGACTGGATACACGGCACCACAACTCAAAGAACTCCAGCAACTGAGATGCATGTCATTTTCTCCTCCAAGTTAATTGTCTGTGTCTCACACGCCCCTGTGAGAAGCTCTAAGGTAGCCACCACTTCATTTGGAATTAGACATAAAAGGTCTCAAATGAATAAACTGAAAGCATTTTCTGGAGGCCCCAGAAGTTGCATAATGTCACCTTGGGAGGATGCAAGGAGTTCCAGACAGATGTGTTACAGATGTTCAGGATGTTGCTAGCTTTTGAACTTTGTGTGCGGGCAGGGGAGGGGGGTAGAGAGGGAAGCACCTTAAAAGGAACAGATACATGCAACATAGTAGTAAAACATGGCTATGTCTTAATTCACACTCATGCCATCACAGACTGGTTCAGAAAGCCTTCAGTGAGAGACTACCAGAGCTTTCTCTCCAGGCACTGTACCTGTGACAAGCCAAGATAGTGACGTTCATTATTCAGCCATTTACAAGAAAAAGAACAGAACACGCCTTCAGCAAGGACACGTGAAACACCAGTTTTGCTTAAGATGAGAAGATTCATTTCTCAGAAATGCCATTTCTGTATTTGAGACACATGGAGCTAATCGTTAAGGATATATTCTCAAGGTGGAAAATGCCTAAGGGAGGTGTGCTATCGGAGCTGGCATCTTTTCCACCCCCTTACCTGCGGTGACAATAGTCATAGAATCATAGGGTTGGAAGGGACCTCTGGAGATCATCTAGTCCAACCTCCCTGCCAGAGCAGGGCCACCTAGAGCAGGTTACACAGGAACGCATCCAGGCGGGTTTTGAATGTCTCCAGAGACGGAGACTCCACCACCTCTCTGGGCAGCTTGTTCCAGTGCTCTGCCACCCTCAAAGTAAAGAAGTTCCTCCTCATGTTTAGGTGGAACTTCCTATGCTCAAGTTTGTACCCATT
>VYZM01024109.1:13601-32871 GCA_013398915.1 Dromas ardeola | reverse complement strand
TGTCCACCAGAACTCCCAGGTCTCTTTCCACCGAGCTGCTCTCCAGCAGGTCGGCCCCCAACCAGTACTGGTGCATGGGGTTATTCCTCCCCAGGTGCAGCACCCTACACTTGCCCTTATTGAATTTCATAAGGTTTCTCTCCGCCCAACTCTCCAGCCTGCCCAGGTCTCTCTGTATGGCGGCACAGCCTTCCGGTGTGTCAGCCACCCCCCCCAGCTTTGTGTCATCAGCAAACTTGCTGAGGGTGCTCTCTGTCCCCTCATCCAAGTCATTGATGAATATATTGAAGAGGACTGGGCCCAGTACTGACCCCTGGGGAACACCACTCGTCACTGATCTCCAACTGGACTCTGTGCCCCTAACCACGACCCTCTGAACTCTGTCTTTCAACCAGTTTTCTATCCACCTTACTGTCCATATGTCTAACCCACTCTTCCTAAGCTTCCCTATGAGGATGCTGTGGGAAAGGGCATACTTGCTGATGACTGCAAAAGGCAACACACAACAACACTGACTCAAGAAGCTAACCATGAGTCACAAGGCAATAAGACCCCAGGCAGATATCCCATTTTATACCAGTATAAATATATTTTAATCGGATTAATTCCTCAAGGCCACAAAGATCAGAGGGTCAAGACAAAACAGACATTGCAGAGGACCATCTTAAAGGGGAGCCTTTCCCTGAAACTGTCTCCTGGCTTTTACTGTGAACAGCATTTTATTCCATGATTTTGTTGGCACTAAACATCTGAGAGAATGAGCTCACCTTCTTCTTTTGGGAAATTAGGAGATGCATTAAGCAGGGTTCTTTACACATTTCACGGATTAAGGACTTGCAAACATCTTCCTCGGATGTTAGGTTATCCAACACGGTAGGGGATCCAAGAGTCTCATCATTTCCTGAAACAGCCTCAGCACTTGTGAGGTAATACTTGAATCCCAGTGAACTTGAAACACTATTTTAGGACAAAGAATATCTTTCAGGCAGGCTGCTAGCATGAAAGAGAATGAACAAGCTGTATTGGACCGAAACAACGTATGTCTATATAACCTTTTGCAGGCAGATTACAGGCAGATGTGCCCTTGACAGAACCAAGGCTTGTTCTATCCATAACCCAAGTGGATCACAATGTGGCACCAAGTCCCAGCTAACAAATGCTTCTAAGTTACCTAAAAGATAAATGCATCAAAAATGTTTCCTAACTGCCCAAAAACCCAAAGCACAAGCAGTATCAAATTTGACTTTGACTGCTGCATTTTTGTCAGATAACCAAACCGTTTTTCCCAAGAAAGTCCAACAAATATATTTAACCATTGTTTTTTTATTTAGGTTTAAATAAATGAAACCAGTACAGTTTTTAACTTCTGACTCAGATGAAAATAACCATACTTTGCTCAAGATAGTTGGGTAAAAGAACATCTACAAAAAGGAGTTCTTTATTAACCTGTTTGTAAAAGTTACTCATCATTTTTCCCCCCATTAGACTCCCACTGGTCTCTAAAAAGTGAAATTCTTTCAGAGATGCTTCTATATGCTCTAAACAAAGTACATCACTATCTGGCAGATGTCTTTTCTTTTTAGTAATTTCTAGAACAGAAGTCTTCCATCTCAATTCTACATTGTAAATAACAAGCATTTTTCAGAAACTGTAGGCACCTGTCAAATTCTGCATCTTTTTGGTAACCTTTCTAATTTATATTTAAATATAACATAGCATCTGAGATCAAAATAATTCTTGAAAAGTATCTCTCGTTTCTGAGATACCTGATATAAGAAGATATGACAACCAGGGCTATCCCAGCTCCAAAACCTAACAGATTTATCAACATTTCTACTAACCAGGAAGCCTGAAAAGTTTGGATGCCTTTTGACAAAAAAATTGTGTTTTCTGGTACTAATTTGGCATTGCACTTAGATTAGTACATCTACTTGCACAGCATAACCAGAAGAATTTTCAAACCAACATAAGTCTCAAGTAAATTCCCAGCACACTTAAGCATAACAAATAGCACCATATCTTCAAAACATGATCAGATGATGCTGAGCTGGTCTGACAAAGATGCATGATATATATGTTAAAACTCCTGCATCATTATTCTGAATTTTTTTGCCACTTAAGTTCCATTTGAATGGAAAGTGAATGACTTTTTTTGGTATGTATAGTCTTATGGTTTTGATTAAAAGAAACTAATATGGATTGTGAATTTGTATAAAATATTTGCATTGAGCCATTAGTTGTTCTCCAAGTTTAAAAGGAAACCAAACATGAAAAAAGTCATTACTTAAAATTACATCTCATATAAATAATTTTCTGCTATGTTCTGGGATCTTATCCTCTTTTTGCAATGGATACAAATTCTAAATCATATTGTACATAACCAATGACATGAGATGCATCTGCCTAAGCTATTCCACAACTCAGCCAGGCTAGAGATCAACAACCACAACCTTTACCTTGACTGCATCCCCTTAACAAAGGGTGACCAGGTGACCAAAATGCATCTACCTCAGAAAAACAGCTCCTGATGGAAAGAGCAACAGAATATATTTTAAATCTTACTTAATGTGATGATAGTGCAGTTTTTGGAAAGTGACATCTAAGGCACGTATGGGCCACTAAAGCCAGACATTTGTCCATTCAACAGTTCAGGTTTTAAGTACACCAAATAATCCAGGCAAAAAACACAAGGTATCTTTTATTTTTCCTTCCTTGGGGCCTTTGCTCTTCAGTATAGATTTTGACAGCTGTCCTTATTTTTCTCAGAAGTTAAAGAGATGATCTAAGAAAATACCATGAAATTTGTGGTTTTTATATATGCCTTCTAGCAGAATCTCTAAACAACCGAAAGGAGCCTTCTATTTACCAATACAGTAACCACTTTAAATCAAGAATATTCAAAAACACTACTACTTGTTATCTATGGAAAGTAACTAAAAACTACATCAAAACCCCCAAAAAATCAAGTTATTAATACAGCAGAAATCATAACCTGGCCATATATGTCTGTGTGCATATGTTTGTTTTCCAGAAAAAAACCCTGCTTAGTATCATATGCAGTTCAAGAATATAAAATTACACAACTTTTAAAAGTTAATCAAAATTTTGAGCTACGAGAACCCTAAATTGGAATGTATTTTCCTGTGTTCATTTCTAGAATGACAGTTAATTAAAACAATTTTTCATTTACACATACTAAGATGTTGAACCATGCAAAGATATGAGGCTAAACTCCTCATCTGTCTAAAATATAGACATATATTCCATATCCTTCAACTTTCACCAAACTGGCTACAAGCATAACTCTGCAGCACTGTAGGGATCACACCACATGAACTGCTCATTATTTAATACCTGTACTGCTCTGGGACTCTCTGACACTTTCTGCTTACTAACCTACAGGCTTAGAGCCAGTCCTGCAAACCTGCTGCAGGGAACATTTCTGGAATAAATTATTTCATATGGCACTACTTCTCACTGAGACAATAAAATACAGCTCCCAGATTTCCTCTGGGGACTAAGTTCATCCTTATTTGTGATCATGGAGAAGGCGTACATCTGTAAGAGTTTAATTTCACATATACTTCATTCACCTGAAGGTTTTTTTAACAAAGGTGGTTTTAAATGCTTCATCTACTGGTGTGTAACATCTTCCTTTTACCAGGTCACTATCATCTACTTACCTATATATCTGGTTGGGTAACTACAAAAGATGCAGTTCTAGCCTGTATGAGGTTTTGTAGCAATGAAAAGGACAACAGCAACTTCTGAACCATTGTTTGATGTACTTAGGGTCACTGAGGCCAAAAAACAAATGTATTTAAGTTCCTGCACCAGCCGAGACAAATAGAAACTTATTTTATTACATTTCTTACAAAAGAAGCTGGAAACCTGCTTTGTTACATATACCCAGTTATATGTACTTGTTTAATAAAAACAGAGAATTCAACATGCCTGTGATCTACCAAAACAACAAAACACAGCAGGTTTTCCAGAAAACACAAAAAAAAGGTAGGCAACTTCTCTGCCAAAACAGAGAGAGTGTTTAGAAACATCTCCCTCCCGATGGACATGAGGCTGGTAACTATGGGAAAAATAAGCACCCAAACAAACATGTTTACACCCCAATCAGAACAGGCTGAATCACTGTGCAGCAGCAGGTGAAGATGCAGCTCTTTTTTCAGTGTAATACTTGAGAAAAGCAAGCATTCTTTTCCCATACGCAGCATTCATCTGGCTATTAATTGATTTCTTACAAGAAGTTTCTTTAAAAATTACAATTTATACTTGAGCACTGCAGACACGCTTTCGTTATATTTATCGTGACTGGTTGCCAATGGCATCGTGCCCATTTCAACTCCATCCACACTACAGACATTCCTCCTCGCTCCCTTCAGGAAGAGGTTTATGTCAGTCTTGCAGACAAAGGGTAACTCTCCAGAAAGATACTGCTTGTGGTGCTTTCTTAAAAGTGTTTGCTCAGCATTCATGCTACGGAATAGAGTTTAAAAGAAAACAAACAACAGAAAAACAAGCACCATCATCACATTCCAAAACATGCACAAAAGGGCACTTTCATTGGAACCATCAGTAAAAATCTAACGTGCTTATTTTTAGACATAGATAGAAATACAGAATAATAACCTGATTACTCATTAAGATACTAATAACAAACTCCAAACGCGTCTCGATCATGTTTATCAAAATCACACTTTTATTTACATACCCTTTATTCAGTATGCAGATGCCAGAACAACAATGTAACTAATGCTGAACAGCAATATAGCTAATGTCAGTTTCCATGGCACTGCATTCATCTGCATTATGTATTCTGAAATAGATACAACCTGTTGGTATAAACGGGCCACAAATAGTTTAATCCAGAAACTAAAAGAAGGTTATCTTGCATCCCTTTCTAGGTATTAACACGTTATAGAGTGGTAAAGAAATAGTTATTGGTGGGAGGGTGGCTGAGGGGTGTAGAAATCACAGCAAAAGCAACAACAGAATTGGGGGGGGCGGGGCGGTGCACGTTGAGAGAAAAGAGAAAGACTAAAAGATTTCTGACAGTGCAGAGTAAAAGAACATCAGCCTTTCAGGTCCCCCTAGCACCACCAGAACATTTGTTACCTGAACATCAACTTTCTTTCTGTGAAAAGAAATCCAAGAAAAGAAAAGCTAGATGCAAACAAAAGACAAAAGTTAAAAGGTTTTATATAAGAAGAAAACTTAAAAAACAAAATTTAACAATGGTGAGCGAAAGCAAGCCAGTCAGGGTGACCTTGTACTTGCAGCAAACAAGTATAAATCTTGTAGCAGTTCCTAACTTCATAATACTGAATAATAAAGGACAGAGACATAAGAGTTAAGTAAAACTGAAGAAGCAATTTGGAACAACAACAAAGATCTGTACAGGAGTACTTATTCTTCAAAATTTCCATTAAAGGTTACTGATTTAGAAGCCTCTTTACCATTGCTAAATTCAAGAAGCCAGATTTTGCCCTCTACACCTTTCAGCAGGCATGGATTTTGCTCTTTTATTGTACTGCAAAGTTGGTGAGCTGCTATTAATATTTGAACATTAAGTACTTTCTCAAATTATATTACAGTTTCAAACTATGTTAATGTCATTATTCTGAGAAATAAAACTTGTGTGCGATTTCAGGCTCTTTTCCAGGCATACACATTTCCAACGTAAGATAAAGTAGTCAAGTAATGACTTAGATGATCTTAATGCATAATAAAGAAATAAAGACAGTGGCTTGACAGCAAATAACATAACAGAGGTGGAAAGACTTTTCTGATTTGATGGCAACTTGGAGGACAGTATACTAGTAAGATGCAGAAGTCAGTGTCTTTCACTGCCCGATACTACCAGTTCATGTTACTCTACCACTACTTCACAAGGAAAGAGCTTTCTACTTCTGTTTGTTTGCAGTCTGTAGAGAAATAAACTACAAACTGGAGAACTGCTGCTGCTCAAAATCTTAATTATAACTGGGACCCCTGCTGCTGCTAGCCCCATTTATCTAAATATGTTTATAGATGCATTTACTGTGCATCATTAATTTTCATCCTGCTAATTTAATACAAGGCATTCACCAACTTACTTTAGTCCCCATGTGTATGGGTATTAAGTACAGGTAAATCAAAATCAGAGGGAGTTCCTGGTTAACCAACATCTCTACAAATCCCCTGAAATATATTTCACATTGTATGCAGTTTTCATCTGTACGAAGTGGGATGAAGTTCAACAAGGCCAAGTGCAAGGTCCTGCATGTGGGTCACGGCAATCCCCAGCACAAATACAGGCTGGGCAGAGAATAGATTGAGAGCAGCCCTGAGAACAAGGACTTGGGGGTACTGGTGGATAAAAAGTTCAACATGAGCCGGCAGTGTGTGCTTGCAGCCCAGACAGCCAAACCGTATCCCGGGCTGCATCAAAAGAAGGGTGGCCAGCAGGTCGAGGGAGGTGATTCTGCCCCTCTGCTCTGCTGAGACCCCACTGAAGTACTGCGTCCAGCTCTGGGGCACCCAACATAAGAAGGACATGAACCTCTTGGACCAAGTCCAGAGGAGGGCCACAAAGATGATCAGAGGTTTAGAGCATCTCTCCTATGAGGACAGGCTGAGAAAGTCGGGGTTGTTCAGCCTGGAGAAGAGATGGAGCAGGGGAGACCTTATAGCAGCCTTCCAGTACCTAAAGGAGGCCTATAGGAGGGACTCTTTATCAGGGAGTGTGGTGATAGGATGCGGGGTAACAGTTTCAAACTGAAAGAGGGGAGATTTAGATTAACTATTAGGAAGAAATTCTTTACTGTGAGGGTGATGAGACACTAGAATGGGATACCCAGAGAAGTTGTGGATGCCTCATCCCTGGAAGTGTTCAAGGCCAGGCTGGATGGGGTTTTGAGCAACCTGGTCTAGCGGGAGGTGTCCCTGCCCATGGCAGGGGGGTTGGAACTAAATGACTTTCAAGGTCTCCTCCAACCCAAACCATTGTATGATTCTATGACAGCAGTCTGCTGAGGCAGGAACTAGGAGTCAAATTCATGGTTTGTAAAGATAGTTTTCTGTGATGAAAATGGCAGTAAATGGTTTGCATACTTACAGTATTTTGCATGGAAGAGTCAAGAGAAAAACCTTAGCACCATCATGAGTCAGAGTGTCTTGTACAAATCGGTTTATCCCCAGCTAGAGAAGACTAAGGTACAGTTCCTATTAACACCAACACACCTGTTTCACTAACACACACCACATAAAGCCAATGGTATCTCCAAATAAAAATCAGACAGACTTCAGAGTCAAGGAAATGCCTTTCCTTCAATACAGGTACGTACAAGTATTGGTACATATAGCATATCACACCCTACACAGCACAGTGTACACACAGAAAATGCTCAAGGGATAACAGTGCTGCACAGCACCACATAATCATTTTGTTGCTTCGAGTCCTAAACAAGCCCAGCAGGTTCTACGGAGCTGGTAAGTTCTCCGTTGCAGAAGAAGTGTGTGGATAAGGGCATACAAAGTTTGCTTTAAGAGCCATTCATGAAGAGTAAATTCTAGCAAACTAAGCATGCGGTGAACTATTCACACCATCCTTCTGGTCCTGCCATCCTAGTTCTTCGGTTGCCTGGACTGCTTTAAGATTTCACCATAAAGAATCTAAAAGGAATTCATGTTTCTAATTCTCCACCAGGCACCTTATTCTAATTTGAAATTTCAGTAGTCCCACCAACTGACACGAAAGAACTGTCCCAGTCTCTCATAAGCTATATTCAGTGCATACAGCCACAGAAGGAGGAAAGGAGACAGCCACTCACCATAACTATGCTTCAGTGGAGATTAAAACAAGGAATGGTATCTGGACTGGCAGAACTCAGCACAATCCCGATCAACCAAAACCCTATCGTAACAGAAGGGATCTCTACAATAGTGTTGTTCTAGCTGACAGGCTGACCTCTTTTTTTTTTTTTTTTTAAAGGGAAGAAGAACATTTTGAAAGAAGATTCACAGGCATAATCACAACACTTTCACAGATGGATCAGAAGTAAGTACCATTTGGAGCTTACTCGCAATACTGTCAGGACTTGACTCTAAAGTGCTGAGGGGTCAACAAGACATTTGTTATCTTTATAATCTCAAAACTGACGTGTACCTTGTAACAAGACTACCCACATTAGATTTGTGAGTTTTAAAATAGCCTTCCTTTATTTCAGCATTCATAAAGTACACCTATGGTAGCTGAATATATACTTGTTGCGATAAATTAAAGTCTCAAATGCATTAAGATCAAAAAAGTATTCCAATGTAAAGCACAATCACTATAACTTAAGCTTCAGGATCCAGTTATTAGGTGATGCTATTTTAGCAAAGGAAGGGAAATCATTTTCAGCAATCAAATGGTAAGTTAAAGGATCTGGTATCACCTACAGCAAAATCTTAATATTCTTCCACTTTTGGTTTGCTGCTAAAAGGTGCAAATTGTACTCAGATTTGAAGAGAAATTACATTGCCCTGTAACTTCAGGGCAGATCACAATACTTAATCTCTCCCCCCATTCCAAACTCCATTCAACAATAATCGTATTTCTGAATATTCTACCTTTATATAAACTGAAGGCCACACATTCGTCTTTTTCGTACTTTTTCCCCATTCCTATAATCTTCAAATTATTTTGAAAAAGAATTCTTTTGAAAAAGAAAACAACCACCTGTGTGAGCTATCTCACACACAGAACAATATTTTTAGGAGATTAAACATTGATGCTAAGCATCCAAACTCACATTTTAAATATCAAAGAGACTTGATTTTCTTGCATGATGAGCACTTACAACCTTTTTGTAACTTAGACAGCCAAGATAAAGTTATGTTAAAAGAAATCTTGCTTCTTTCATTCAGTGTTATTCTCTATGAAATCCATCCTACTATTTGAAATTCTCAAACTTGCAACACCCATTAGTCAAACATAGCAAAGTACCACTTAAAACACCCAGTAAACCAGTGATGTTTACTTTGAGGTTCACCTTCAAATGAACACAGAATCCATACACCATTTATTCTGGTTATCTTTGTTATGAAGCATTTTCAGGGTTTAACCCACTGAGTATGTTGAAATCATAAATCATCTTCGGCTATACAAAAACAAACCTCTCTCAGATTCAAATGCCTACAGGGAAAAAAAGGCAGCACAGCTTTTTGTACATTCCTTTCGATTTTAATCCTTGTCCAATTCTGCTTTAATATCTGTAAATTCCACATCTTTGACAAGTAAATACACACTCCTCCTTTGTTTCCCATCCCTTTACCTATCCTTCCCAAACTTTCCAGTCAGTCAGTCTTTATGGCTTGAGTATTAAAGGCTTAGGGCACATGACAAAATACTAAAAGATCTGCTTTGTAGTGCAAAATGTGGAGGGGGAAAATATAGTGCCTTTTTGTTATTGTACTTAAATCTCCTGTCAGTATTCGCATTTCAAAACAAGAAGAGTATATGATACTTCAAAATGAAAACTGCATTTCCATTCTCCTTCATTCCTTCTCCATTTAGTAGCTGATACGTAACTAGATTTACAAGCAAAATGTTGTCATTCCATTAAACACTACAGGGAATGACCTGCATCTCTCTGCCTCAGGTTTCAAATACTTAGACTCTCTGGAACCACAGCTTCAATCTACAGCAGGATGCAGATGAAAACAAGTGGAGTTGAATTCAATTTACTATCTGAAGATCTTTCAGATGAGACTTTAAAAACTTAAGTTTCCTCTACTGACTGGACAACAATCTCATGGCATTTCTAATGAAACCAGCAGATGTGGTCAAATCATTGGTCATATTTTTGTGCACATTATTTTACTGCTGTCTTATCTTAGAGATATGATTGCACTACTGTAACTGTACAGTACGTGTATGAGCTGACCCATGTATCTGTAGCTAAGATCAAATAGGTGGAGAAAATTCACCTATCTTTGCCAATTAACTTCAACAAGTTAATAACACTCATAACCAAGTGAAGACAAGCACCTACTCAATAGCATCTTTCATTAGTAGAAAAGTTTCTCCTTTAATGATGCATACCGAAGTACTCATGCTAGGCTTGATAAAGCCAGCATGACAGAAATAAATGTGATCTATTTGACACAGACAGTATTTCTACTGTTGTAGCATAGCGCAAATCCATTCAAAGACACTACGCATTTATTAAAGGGAAAAAATAGGACTCCCTTTCCACAAATACTAAGCTCCTAAAAACTCACATAGACAACTTGTTCCCCACCAAAACAAGTATGATAGTAATACACACCACCTTAGAAGGGGAAGTATATTGCAGAACCTAAGCTAATAAATGTAATTGAATAGCACAGGATTCATTCCAGAGTGGCCAGACTCAGCAAAAGCAGGGGATGGGAAGGTGTGCTAATAGCATAGGCTATCAGACAGAACCAGGGCTCAGAAAGAGCACAAGGAACAAAAAAACAAATCAAAACAAGAAAAAACAACCCAAAACGCACACACAACACACCATGGCTTTGCTGCCATTAAAATGGAACCACTGAGCAATTCCTGCTTCCTCACATCAACTCTGCCAAAATTTCTGCTGAAGAGGCTCTTGTTTCCAACCCCTCAATCTTAAAATTATTCATCTTATGTGGGTTTAAAGCTCCATTTAAGGTTTTGCTCCTCTCAATTCTGAATGATCTCCTCCCCCTTCCCCCCCCAAATACACTGCTGTGTCTTCCATTAATTAAACAAGCTTTGCACTTTATTTGCATGGAGCTAAGAAAAGCTATGAAAGCTACACTAAGTCAGTCATTGGTTCCAAAACAGAATTCTCAAAAAGCTATTGATCTCATATGGAAAGTAACATACGGGTATTGTTCTCAGCCAACCAGAAGAGGGAAGCTCTCTGCCTTCAAATTATTATTATTTTTTTAAAAAAATTGTTTTGCTAATACAATCTTCAAAATTCTTGCCCATGGAATCCTATACTGCAGCATCTTCATGAAACAAGCTAACAGCTCTCCAAGATTAGACAGAGACAGACAAATTACTGGGGAAATAGCTTATTCCCTAAATAATTAGTTTACATTTTTTTATTTCCTTCTAATTTATTCCACAGTGGATCCAACATAGAAATTTATATATGCCATGAATGAGAGAGATTGATCGCTTTATCCAAACAATATGAAATTTATCTGTATTTTTGGTAAATCTCCATAATCACTCAGAATTCAGTTCAGACTTCTGTGTTACATTAAAGTGATTTCTCTACAAGACAAACCAAAATAACAATGTAAACATTCATCATCCTTGCTTTTTCAAAACCTAGAATGAAACCAACACACTCTGTTGCAATACTATGAACTTTTTTTTAAAGGTTATTACCAGAAAAATATTATTGTACGTGTCTTTAAAAAAAATAATCAAGTAATCAAGATAATGATGTGCAATTCACAATGCAGTACTTCACAACCTCCTCAGACCTAAAACAGCAGCAATTTTTTCTTGCTTTCTTCATTTCCAATGTGCTGGAATAATTAATTTTATTTACAGGGTCATGGGGGGGTTGTTTCGGTTTTAATGCTTAGAATATAGAATAAAGACCTTACAAAAGCCAAGCAGTCAAAATGAATTTTGTATTTGTATCTTTGTGACAATAATTACTTGTTTAACCATTCATATTTCTCCCAGAAATGAAAGCCATTGGTGAAGCTCCTTTTTAAGTCTCCACATTCTGCTTGCAAGCCTCTTATCTCATTGCTATCTAGAAAGCTTGTAAGACAGTCAAAACCATACTCAAAGAAAATGTACGTCCTTCAAGTACTTGAGGTCAAACCTATGTCAGATTGCAAGATCAAAAGAAAAACTGTGAACAGAATTCTTACAGACTACAAAGCTTCGTAGTAATATGCCTAATAAACTCACATTACTACAGGGATGGATAACTAACAATCCAGAGCAGAATCAATGGATTGGTGAGCAACTGGAAAACAACCTTCCAGATGGAGGCTTTTTTTTATTTTTAAGTTCCTACTGTGATGGAATGGACAACAACAGTACAAAATATTTACCCCTTTATCAGGGCTGAACCTGCTCATCTGAATCTATTACCTTTACTTCTTGATTTCAAATTAAAATAGAGCAAATACAATCTGGGCATATTTTATCCCCTTCTTCAGCGGTGTGTTCAAAGATTTCTGGCCTAAAGGTATGTGTTTACATGCAGTTTTCTGAGAAAGGCTGTCACACCTATATTTCATCTCATCAGCTTTTATTCAAAAGATAAGATATAAGGCAAGGCAGAGTAGAATCTTTTTTGCACCATGAAAAACTGAAAGGACTCCCACTCTTATCTTCCTCCTCCCTTGAGCCTTAACCCTACACCATTCTTGAACGTTGTTGCATATCATTAGCTACTCACTACTCACACTGTCATCTGTATTTCAAATTACCAGAGATTTTAGGAAAGCCACAGTCCAATAAGATTTACTTATTCCCTCCAAGTTCTCCAACAACCTGCAGGACTGAAATTCTTTAAAAGCAGCAGCAAAGCGTCACTTGCATTACTAGGTATTGATTATGAGATTCCTTGAGGAAGCAAGAGTCTGAAATATTCTATGATAAATCAACAGTCATTCCCATATGCAAGATGATGAAAGATTATGTTAGAGTTTTTCTAATACGATTTTATTTGATTTGGAACCACGTTCAAAAATTTTACCTCAGTGTCAATTGTTGGAAGCCACCACCATAAGAATAGCTTTGATGTCAATGACAAATCCCAGCTTAAGGAGTTCAGAGTAATCGTCAGAACTGTTGAAATAAATATGCAAGTTCTGCTTAGCAGACATCACAAACAACAGCTTAATGGAAAATCTGATGTGGCCTAGCATTTGTGAAAAATACAACATGGGTATGAATTCTAAAAATGCCAAGCCAGTGTTCTTGGTAATTATCACCTATTTCATTGCTGCTCTTCAAAATCGCAAGAAAGATCAGTTTTACCACTGGAAACTCTGCCCTAACTAGAACAAGAGGAAAAAAAATCTGTCAAAAAGGAAAACCAAAACCAAAACCAACCTTAAATCAAAGACGAGGAGCATAAAAAGGTTATACTTATACTATTTAAGGTGCATACTCATATTTTTAAAATACTGGATACTTGGTTCTCCCCACTTGCTTTTCAGGTACATCTTCATTAGGTTTTGTTTGCTTGCTTAAGGGCTATAAAAACTTGAAATTTCATTGTTTGAAGGAGAAAAATATACCTGGTATGTTTCAACTTAACATCCTGCTATACTGTGAAATCACATAAGACTAGAACTGATCAGGCTTTTCATTGTAACTATCAAAGCTGAGATGCATAATACCTGGGAATAAACATCAGTTATGAAAGTTAGATTCGACTACATTCGAGAAGAATTCCTACACAACTCCTTCCTATTTTGTTAATTCAAAATGTAACAGATACAACTAGAGAACCAAACTACTTTAAAGACACACACAAAACTAATTTCAACCTTGTAACACTGCTCCTAAAGTAAATAGCAACTAGCTAAAACTGACAAATAAGGCAAAGCAGCAGGCAAGGTCTCCTTCCATCCCCCTACTAGCAGTTCCACTGGCCACAGGGCAGCTGCGTTGTTGATTCTCAGGGACTGTAACAAACAGGAAACACAACTGAGGAACACTTAAAAGCTGGCAGGAATATATACATTGCAGCAGGAAGAAAAAAAAAAGGTAGCAGTAAGGTAGCTGATTGGGAAAATTATCATGGAAAAATCAGTAGCAGAGTCTCCTTCACCTGAAAAAAAAAAAAGAACGAACTGACCGTCTGCCAAAAAGAAATCACAACTACAGCATGTATCCATAAGCATTTTTGTGCACTGAACTGTATCAGAAGCTCCAAACATTTTCTGCTTATTTATAAAATATAAAAGGGCATACGTCCACTCAGAGATAACAGAAGTTTAATAGTAACATAGCTTAGATTAATTCTAAAATATCCAACTCCTAGAAGCAAAGTTCAAATCTTGGTAATGTCAATATAAAGTTATATTTTTCCAAAGCAGATAGACCAGGTTCCTATGCTATTTACCATATTTGCCCAGCAGCTTTTTGGCAGGAAATTTTTTTGGATAAGACTTCAAAAACTAAAGTCTTATTTGTTTTATGTTGATATTAATGTTTTCATGACCTTTCTTCAAGAAATCGTGGTTGGCCTGATGCCTCTGACTTAAATTGCCATTCTCTTTCTGAAGCTGGTAGTTTCTTTCCATCAAAGAGGACCTGCACAACAACCATAGACTATACTTATCAAAATCTGCTAGAAAAACAAAGAATATTCATCATTAATACAACCACAGTAGACTTTAGCATGATTAAACATCCAAGTTGCAGACACAGTGTATGTGAAAATACCATTGTGCTGCATCACAAAAGCAACATGATGATAAACTGAGATATAGACTATATTAAACATAGGAAAGGGGAATTCAGATGCCAAGGTAGAAATAAAAAAAGGATTTTTCAAATAAGAGCTAAAATTAGCTGGTTCATCCAGCAAGGCAGAAAAGTGAAGGAAGTCTATTCCAGTTGGCAACAGCAACAAAGATAGCTCTTCCAATAAATGAGAAGTCATATGGAAGGAGTGGGACTGATTCATAGTGAAAGAGGCAATCTACAAAGGTGCCTGAAGCAGGTTTCCAAAAGTTACGACAATTCTCAACTACATCCTAAAGTGAACAGAAAGTTGGTGAAAATGTTAGAGGATGAAGAAAGTAGATTGGGAGGGGAGAGGATGGAGGAAAAGAGAAGATGGGAGGGATGGAAAGAATCCCAGTAGAAAATAGGAAGCAAGAGTGACAGCCAAAACCTTCCCTAACAAAATACAAAACCGAAAGCATAAACAATATTCTACATCTCCTCTACAGGCTGAGGAGGGGAGGAGTTAAGCAATATACTGTGGCAGGTTGTTGATTCAAATCTTGAAATTTAAATTGAGAAACTAGATCAAAGGAAGACTAATTAAAACAAAAATCAAGTACAGGGTGTGCTATTCCCCTCCTTAATTACTCCAACTGTAAACCCCAGGGCTTCACTAAGTACTTCACTTTCAAATTTCCAGATTAGTTCACTTCTTCCACAGCTGAGCTGTTCCAAAGGCAGCAGCAAACGGATGGTTGCCTGGAATTAAAATGAAATGCCTGTGAGTTCCAGTACAGCCTTTGTAAGTGGATGTGGGCTTTCTCCAACTGGCAAAGCAAAAAGGTACCTCCTGCTGAGGAGTCTCAACTGAAGAGGAAAAAGCTGGCTTTTTGGAAGGGAAAAACATTCACAAAACTGACTAGCTGCTAAAAGGATTTAATTACTCTCTAACCTGAATGGAGCATCTTGAATTACAGACAGATGCAGCTACAACATCAGAGGACCTGCCCTAATCATGAGATGAAGAGACCATGCTAGTAGGCAGCTACAGTCATTTACATCCTCAAATAAAGTTCCCTACACTTTTCTCTTAGTTTTTATGTTTCTGTCCAGTACATATCTGTATAACCAATCAGAAAGAGCTGTACTGAGAGATGAAACTCACCGGCAAACACTCAAAGCAAAACAAAGCAAGGGGTAAGCTCCCTGCAAAGTCACACTGGTCAAACTCAGTGCCAGGTAAACACCTGTTTAACATGCAGCATTTTTTTCCAAGTGTGGTAGCAATCATGTAAACATTAGTAAAGCATACATACACAGCCCCAGAGGGCCATGCTGCCATCCAGCGTGACCTAGACAGGCTGGAGAGCTGGGCAGAGAAGAACCTAATGAGGTTCAACAAGGACAAGTGTAGGGTCCTGCCCCTGGGGAGGAAGAATGTCAGGCACCAGTATAGGTTAGGGGTGGACCTGCTGGAAAGCAGTTCTGAAGAAAAGGATCTGGGGGTCTTGGTAGACAGTAAATTATCCCTGAGCAAGCAATGTGCCCTTGTCGCCAAGAGGGCCAATGGAATTCTGGTCTGCGTAGGGAAGAATGTGGCCAGCAGGTCAAGGGAGGTCACTCTCCCCCTCTACTCTGCACTGGTGAGGCCACAACTGGAATACTGAGTCCAGTTCTGGGCTCCCCAGTTCAAGAGAGACAGGGAACTACTGAAGGGGGTCCAGCAGAGGGCAACAAAGATGAGTGAGGGATTGGAGCATCTCCCATAAGGGAGGAAAGGCTGAGCGAGCTGGGACTCTCTAGTCTGGAGAAGAGAAGGCTGAGGGGAGACCTTATTAATGTTTACAAGTATCTAAAGGGTGGGTTTAAGGAGGATGGAGCCAGGCTCTTTTCAGTGGTTCCCAGTAACAGGAGGAGGGGTAACGGGCACAAGCTGGAACATAGGAAGTTCTGATCAAATACGAGGACAAACTTCCTTTACGGTGAGGGTGAGAGAGCACTGGAACAGGCTGCCCAGGGAGGGTGTGGAGTCCCCTTCTCTGGAGACTTTCAAGACCCGTCTGGATGCAGTCCTGAGCAATGTGCTTTAGGCAATCCTGCTTTAGCAGGGGAGTTGGGCTAGATGATCTCTAGAGGTCCCTTCCAACTCTGAAATTCCGTGATCTCTACCTATTTTACAAACACTGCTTAAACAAAATGAAAGATACAGTTAGAACTCTGTCATCTAGTAAATAAACATCATCTTTTGGCCTTCAAACATTTTTATTAACTCCAAATCCTGGAACTGGCACAGCGATAAAACACTATAGGAAGAACATCATAAATGAAGTTAGTTCCTGGGTTCGAGTCCGATAGCATCCTCATTAAAATAAGTTTTATAAGAGCATCAGCAGCAAGGCCAAAGAATGAATCATGAATTAAGTCTGACTACACCTTCTTAACTCAGCAATAAGCACTAGTGCTGAATCATAGTGACAGGATATTATGGGGGAAGTCTGTACTGCCGCTTCAGCTTTCAGGACCATCAATTCACCATCTAATGCTAGTATTGAAAATGTTGAGAATAAACAAATGACCAAACAGTACTGTCCAAGGGTACAGCACCAAACATAGCATAAGGTAACCACTTTGGAATACCCTAAATCATATGTTTACATTTTGATTAGCAAAACTACTGGCATACTCTTACCCTTGGTTACCGAACTTAGCCACAGTAAGGAATGTAGTATTCAAACTGTTCTGATAATAAAATGATATTGTTAGAAATCCACTTTGTTAGCAGATTTTTATCCTTCACCTGCTATCAGAGGTCAGATCACAAATGGTCTGATGGAGTAAGCAAGACTAGGAAAAGAATAAAGGAAGAAACTGTATTAGAGAATATGCTGTAAACAACAGATTACAAACCCAAACACTGTCAACGTGTTTAAACAGAATCTGGCACTACGTGTTTATGATTCAGGCTGATCATGTCCTGCCCATTTGTCTTTTTAAAAATTCAACAAACTCAAGGACTCGGAGAGGGCCTGCTTGTACTGAAAAAGGTTTTGTGCGTGTTTTACTTTCTTCTAGGACTATTTAACTGAAAGCAAAAGCTTTGAGGCTGCTCTTTGGATAAAATGTGCCTATTGCTACAAACAGCTAACTCTGTAACTGAGTCTGGCTTTCATTCCTACATCATAAAATTAATGACTCAAGTGCCATCTACTGTGTCTGCACTCAAGTGCAGTATTTCTACAGACAACAAATGGAAGATAGGGCCAGAAACATCATACAGAAATAACTCATCAATTTTCTGCCAAATTTGATACCGTACCTTCTAGTATTGTCCTCCACGCAGACTAACACACATGCTGTGCTCAGAAGACTAGACAGTCACCTTTGAGGTATGGAGTCCAAGTTAATATATGATCTAAAGCAGATCTTCAGATTTTCAATTAAATTAAAACAAAACTAAAAAACCCCAAAACAACCACAACAAAGAATTAGCCTGTTTTTCCTCTCATCTTGATTATGCTCTTATCATAATATCCTGTTTTCTTTAACAAGATCAAGGAAATCAGATATGGAAAAAAACCTTACACCAAACACCAGAAAAACAGCATTTTCCAAGAGCCACCAGATAACTGTCATAGAAATAACACTGCATTTTGCTACACAGGGGTTTGGAATAGGAAACACATGGTATCTCAAAAATCCCTGGATTATCAAATCTTGTCTTTTAAGTGCATTACTTTATTAGGGGAGAGTTCCAACACTTCTCCTGAAGGAAAGCTTCTTACAGAAGAACAACACAAGTAGAATATTACAGAAAAAATACAGCTTGGAGTTATTCACAACACACACAGCTTTAACTATGTCACACAATACCTGCTATTTCATGACATACAGAACTTTGCATCAAAATCACTTCGCTTCAGCAGTCAAAATCAGTACTGAGGACAGGTGTCCTTGCAATGCTGCATTAAAGCTCGCCAGTGGATTTCTTTCAGCTTTCTGTTACATCCTTTTCCATCACTTTCTATTAAAGAGGGTTCATGGAAACTCACCCCTTTTTTTCTCCCCAAGCCCCTTAGCACCCAGAGAAAGACAAGATTTGGGGCCAGAATTACTATCACATGCATTATTAACTGCAAACCATGGGAGCAGTTTTTAGGGGTAGGGGGTAGTTTGCAGGGAGTAGCAAATAGGCTTCTAACACTTGCTTGTTCTGCTGTAAATGCAGGCATGTGGGAAGCAAATGAAACAAGGCCAGGGCCACAGAGCTATAACCTCCCCCTGCAAACACAGCTCCCTTCCTTTGTAATAGATGGAAGAAACAAACAGGAAAAGCTGCTTCTTTAATGTGAATGTTGCTCTTTCCAAAACAGCTCTCCCTCCAGCTCCACTGCCATATAAAGAGGAATGATACGCAATCCTTTAAAAACAAAATAGCCATTCTATCACTATCACCACGGTGAACCACAAACACCCAAAGAGTTTAGGTATCCAACAGAATCCAAGCCCAGAGTGGATGAGAGGCCGTATTCAAGTGCCATCCGTGTTTCAGCATTCTTTTGAATATCGATTTTTTTAGTTGGAACGTATACATGGTTATCAAGTAACAGGGAGAATTCATCTAGACTAATAAAATATAAAAGGTTGCCTCCTACTTATTGGTTCCAAAATAAACACCACAATCAGCATGTGTGATTAAATTAAACTTCGTTTCCAAACTAAACACTGTGTTATGCACACAATGCAAGGTTTAAAATACCACAAATATTCTGAAGGGGTCACAAGGTACATAAAGGCAAACATAAGACCAATTTACAGCAGGAAATTTGGCAGAGAGGTATA
>VYZM01024108.1:0-17973 GCA_013398915.1 Dromas ardeola | reverse complement strand
TCTTGATCTAGCACAAAGCCCTCAAAACAATGTCAATGGTGCTTTAATGTTGCACACAAGAGATCTTTGTAATTTTTCAATGACAATACTGGAATGTCATGGTAGAATTTGATCACAAATGAACACAGATTAGACATCACCACCGCAGGTTGTCAGTAAGCTTTTCTTTTTACTGATGTCTGATTAGCACTTAAATTGTTTCACACCATTAGTTGCCTTGGATTTAGTGTTCATTAGTGGGTCTGACAATGAACAAGATAAAAGGAAGCTTTGTTTTCAATTCAGGGGATGGTTTACTTTTTCCATGCAGGGTCATTNGGGTTCCTTCCAACTCTGAATATTCTATGAAAAAACTTTCAAAAGGGTGTTATTAGAGATACTAGAACTAGGTTTGGATATGCATGCCTTTCCATTTCTGTAGTTCAAGGAAAGGTTTCCCTGCATTTCATTTGTGTAGAAANTTATGAATATTAATAGCAGTTTCAAGTTAGGCAGGGTATTCTTCACTTTCTCCTCCAAATGTTGTGCATTTAGTGGTGGTGTGCATCCACATAAGCTGGATGTAGCTTGCTTCAGTGATACTATTCACGTTCATTTCCACCATCAACTGGATTTCAGTACTGTGCTATGGGCATATTTATGCCTATGCAGAACATTTATCAACATAAACATGCACAAAATGGATGATACAGTTTCACACTGACTTGTATTACTGGTATTACTGCCAGCTAAGGTGTGGTGTAGCCTGTATGGGACTGGAGGTTGGATACTACTGATATGACGGCTATACTTAACTGCAATTAATATTTAGGTCTTCATTGTCAGTATGAAAGCATAACGATCCTGTAAAATAAGAATTAATATGACAATTTTTAATGCAAAAGCATGACACAGAGGTTAAATTACTTAAGGATGTTGTGACAAAATTACAAATAAAGGTACTTGTCTTGAGTCTTGACTTGGTGGGTTAGTCCATTGGCTACTATTGCTTCCTTACTCTCATATGAACTGTATAACTAGTATAGATTGCCTTTAACTGTTTTTTATTTATTTTGTTCTGAAAGTAACAGCAAAGCAACAAACAAAGAAAAACATGTGATTAATTGTTTCTTAAAGGGAACTCAAAAAGAAAGGAAAATGTTGGGTTTGTTTTTCCCTGGATCTCTACTAGAAATCTTCTTGCTGTTGCCACTACATAACATTTCTAAAGAGAAAAACCAGACCTTGAAAGTTACAGGCTTTTCATTTATTCCTAGGTGAAATATATTGACTGTTGTATTTGCAGTTAATTGGTGGTATGGTGGTGACATGGAGGAGGGGTAGAGAGAATTTTTGATTTTTGTCACAGCAGTTTGATCCAAGGGCTATGAAAGACTGTAACTGAAAAATTAGACATTTAAAACTTGCTCTAAGTAGCAGTTCATTTGTTAACATTTTTTTTTTAATAAAGAAATATAGGAAGTGATTATTCAGTAATTGGAAGAAATTGAAGAATCTGTTAACAAGTAAAGTCTACTGCAGACTGCTTAGCTCATGATGTTTTGGTTCAGTGGCTCTAGTAATATGCTACATCAAAAAAAAAAAATACACCTTGTAGTTTAATTTGTTGCTGGCATTGTGAGAAGCAAACAGTGGCACATAGGAACAGTTAACATGCAACAAAACATTAATTGTCTTTTCTTTGTTGCTTAAAGAAAGGTTCCCTGAGGTCCTGACTCTGATGATATTTTGGAGTTATACAATAAAAGAAACATTCCACATTGTTCCTCTTCTTCATCACCATCGTACAAAAAGGACATACTTTTCAACTTCGCCAGAGATAATCTGTTTGGTACTCCTTATTGTATGAACCGTGTAGGCACAGCAACACCCTTTTATTGTTTTAGAGTGCGGAAGAACATAAAGGTGAATTCGGATGTTGATAAAACATGGAAATATGCAATTTTGCTATACAATTGATATGTGCCTTGCTGAGAGCTTAAACTTTTAAAAGTTCTTGAGATTGTACAGCAGCAACTAAAGCTAAGAGACTTTACTACAGAACACTGTATATCTTTAAAGAAGGAAACATGAGAGTTTGCTGAAATTGCATAGGTGATTACATGGATGTAGACAGCTGATGTTTGGATTGAATTTGGTCCTGGGTTTGACTGAAACTCTGACAGAGTTCCATGTATAGAAAAAAAATGAGACTCTTACTGAGCATTTCCAGGAGAAGTTACTGCAGGTCTCAGTGGAAGTGTTGTGACATTAGAGTAACAACCTCAAATTGTAACCACAGTGGTGATTAAATATAACCACTCTCTTCTTGAAAAAGAGCTTCAGAGAAGCACCTTCCAACAAATAAATGTAGTGCACATATGTAACAGTTACTTTGCAACGTGGAAAGGATGTGTAATTTTTCCATTATGCGTTCACTTTTTCTTATCTGAGGTGATCATGAAACTATCCTGGAGCCACTAAGGTTTCCTGTTGTTGGTTCTAATTTCAAAGCTTTTAGAGCAGAATATGGTTGTCAACACACTTATCTCCACAGGCATAAAACATCTGCGATGGAAAAGATGCCTGTGTATAAACTAGAGTCTTCAGATTGTCTTATTATGCACCACAGCACCGCTGCTAGGTTTCATATCCATAAAAACATAGTGCTATAATTAATTTTCTAGTTGCATAAAGATTTGGTTTGATTTAAGAAGCTGCAAGTTGTCTGTGTTAAAGGTTAGTCACCTCTATTTAAAGACCATTTTCACTTCCTAGTATTGCTTTGATCAGCATCATTATAAGAAAGAATTAAGAGCAAAAATACTATTGTAAAATGCATGTTTAATTGTAACATACACCATAGTGTCTCTTTTGCAATTCCCTTTTAATTGCTGAACAAGGTGCAATAATTAAGTCTTGAACTTGAAACCCTTCATTTAGATTGTACTGTTTGTTAAAGAAAAGAGGTTATAGCACTATAGTGAGTGTGAGATTTTCTGCAGTCATGAACATTATTTTGACTTTAATGTCAATTTTGAAGAAGCACTAATTTTTCCATTTTTCTCTCTGGTGAAGACATGGAGAATTACTTTCATTTAACAGTGAATCCATCTCGAAGTAACTCAAATTTCTGCAGGCTAAACAAATAATGTGTGAAAAAGAGAACACATATAGTAAAAGATTTTTAAAGTGAGAAGTAGAGGGTAGGTCTCAATTCACCACCTAACTTTAGTCACTAAATTCAGGAGCTACACGTGGTAGTCTTGCTCTGTAAGGAAAGAGACAGGCTCATTAAGAGGTGATTGAGATTGCCTGAGATCTGAATCAACCTGTAGAAACCTGCCTCACTTTAGTCCACACTGGAAGGGCACTCATTTTTCCAACTAGGACTTTTCAGCCTGTTGTGATTTGCCAGAGCTGTGCTGATCCAAAAGCAAGTAATAGCTGAATGATTCAATCCTTCCAGCTCTTCTACTCTGCACTCTTGGATAATCTTTCCTGCCCCTTTCCACCTGCTGGCACTGGCAGTGATTTGATTCTGAAGTGATTTTGGGCACCAAATATTCAAGAAACTATTTACTCTTTATTATAAAGTTAGCTTTTGATGCTTTATGTCTTTGAATGGCTTCAGTGCATAGTCAGATGAGCATCAAGAGCCACTTATATCACTATGCAGTTGGTCTACAAGACCAGCTTTTTCATAAAACCTCATCCTTAGCTTAAAGGTGAAGAGGATGGTACAGGAACAGAATGTTAGTTTGTATGAGGAGAATTGGAAGTTTTGAAACATTTACATTTGAATCTGCAGAAGCTAAGATAAATTAATACTGCATATCAAAGAATTACTGAGGTATGCGAAGAGATAACATTTTAATAACTAGGTTTTAGTGTCTCAAGTTAAAACTGACAGACATCATTCTCTGGTTATTCTTGATTCATATTTGTTCAGAATGTCTTTTGCAACTATAAAGATGAGAAAATGGCTTCTTACTTTTTGATGAAGATATAACTACGAACTCCAACTTGACATTTTCATAAAGAAGTGCCAGTCAGTAGACTGACACAGGCAAATTATTGTGCCACATAATTCAAATGAGTTTCACATAGGTCATGCAATTTGCAGCATGTTCTGTCACTTTACTAAGTGAACTGGCAATCTATATTCGATTAGTTTGGTGGGTTTTTTTATCTACCATGGCCTTAAATAACAAAGTCAGAAGGTAAACATTTGCAACAAGATTTACCATAAAACCTGTATCCTTGCAAGCAATCAAGAATTGCAGGATCAGAGTACATAATGAAAATTGTCAATTTGGTATGCTGTGTTGACATCTCTATCTCATGTTTCCTCTGTGATACCACTTTCAAGAGCAACTTCCAAACAAATTCGAATTAAAGGGAACATAATTCAAACTTGCATTTAAATTTACAATTACATTTAAAATTAAAGACACCCTTTGCAATATTCAAGCAAGTTAGAATAGTATATTTTAAAAGTAGAGAGGCTTCTGACAGAAGATACCACAGAAGAACCAGAGATGCTTTTCTGAGTTTATGAAAAGGTTGAAAATACTGCCTGTGCCACAAGGAACTCTTCTGTTTACAATATTTCCAGGCCAAATTTGTAAACTTATCAGATTTGGATGGCTTGCATTGAGAAACAGAAATTATAGTAGAATTGAAACTCAGCCTTTGATTTTGGTATTGCTCTTCTCTCCCACATCAAACTCCCTAAAATACTAATAGATTTCTCAATTGCTCTGGTGAATACAAAACTTTAAAGTGAAAGGTAAGAGCTTGCTGAATGTTATTTTACCCTGTAGAAGCTTCCTTTGTTATTATTTATAATTGAGTTTTGTTATTATGACTTTAAAAAAATCATCAGGAAGAAATATTTTGCTGTTTGTGCATCAGACCAAGCTAAGTAATACTAATGCTTAAAAAAAACAAAACAAAACAAAACACACAAAATAAAACCACCAAAATATTTGTACTTTAGAAAAGATGCTGCTTCTGAGAGTTTTTCAGTGTTAAAACGTTGAAACATTTATAGTCTTATTGTGTTACCTCACTATGAAAAATCACAATGAAATCCACTTGATGTCTGGTATTCAAAGACTATTTTATTTTCTCCCGTGTTTGCAATTAACAGTTTTAGCCCACAGACAAGTTTTTAATACAGATTTATCAAAGTAATCATGGCATAGTTCCTGCCATGATATACTCACCGGAGTGGTATGTGTAAGGATTAAAGCTGTCCAGTTTTGTTTTTAAATGGGCTGTGAGAAGCCTGCTAAGGAATGTAGTCTAAAATACCTAAAATCTCACACGTAAAAGAAAGATGTTTCAATTTAGCCAGACTATTCATAATAAACAATATGTGTGAGGATTATTATTTTTCACTATTGGAATTATTTTCAAAAGAATGCAAGTGATTTGTGGATTTCATTAATATCTTAAGCATTCTCAGAAAAATTTATCCTAGACACCTTTTGGCTTGAGAAGAGTTGGGCTGGTTTTGAAATTGAGAGTGTAAGGTAATAAAATGTCAAGATCTTTGAATCTCTCTCATGAACTCTGTCTAGATGATCAACCCATAACTTAAGCCTTGGGGTGAAGGAGGGACAAGCCATTAGGTGTGTTGAACTTTTAATTTTTAAATGGGTTTCTGTTTTAAAAACAGCAGCCCATTCCAACTGCATGTAGCTTCAAGATGTTCATACAGTAGTCATTCCTGTCTGACATTATTATATGAATATCTTCCAGAATGAGAAACCGCAGTAATGATTGTTCCTCCCCACCAACTGCCTTTGAATGTCTTATCTCCTTCCTGGTCCATTTTTGACCTCTGAAAGAGTCTTCTGTTTTATCCATGTCACCTATATAAGATGGTGACAGTTATTTTTATGAAAAACACAGAATGTGTTAAGTCATAAATGGAAGATAATCTATGAAATCAAAAGTGATTTTTATTAATCAGAAAGAAATCTTTGCACTTAAGCATGCAAAAATTGAGCTCAGAGCTACAGGAGTTAAAACAATTTGTAAACATCTTGATTTTATTATTCCTCCAGCCTAGTTGTGAGGCACTGGCTTGGACAAATATTCTAGACTACAGCAAGAGAAAACAGGATACTGGTGGGGGCGGGTATGTGTTGCTTTTTTGCCTGTATATACAAATATAATTATTTTGTGTATATCTATATATGCTCTAAATGAAGTGCTTTAGCCGAAGTGATTGTTTGTGGTAAGAAGAGAAAAATTTCTTGACAGAGTCACTGTCAAGTTTTGTTAACTGTCTGTTTTGTTAACATGGTCCAAGACAAGTGTATATAGCTCACATTTAGCTCAATGGTTTTCACAGCTAACTTAATGAAAGGGTGTGAAACAGATGCCACAGATGTCAAAAGGATTAAAAACACTGGAGGCTTCCTTTCAGTCACGCTTGTAGGATGATATCTTTCTAAGATTTTCCTGGGAGACTACAGAAGAGGTTAAATTCGCCAAAGAAAGAACAAGTGTGGGAGAAAAATCCAAATAGCTATAATGAAGAAATAAACTCTTTGCTATGGAGTGCTTATCTCAAATTCTGCTTTACTAGCTAAACAACATAATTTTTATCACTAGCTTCATACCGTTCTTTCATGAATTATTAGATTAAAAAATACAACTTTCTTTTAACTGTATTGAAATGCATGAATATGTCTTAGCCAAAGGAAAAAAAAAATGCCTTCTTCAGTTGTGACTCCAGCAATGTCTGCAAGCTTTACATGTTTTGCCTGTGTTCCTGTTTTCTTTCAGATTGTTGATGAGGTTTTCAGTTGACACAGACAAAAGCAGCTTACTATATATGACTACAGGTGGAAGTTCTGTTAATGGTTATATCTTTAGATCTATCACGTAGGTAGAGTCTAAGCTATTGAAATTCTATTTTGTTTTTCAGACTGGCAATTGTTTTAATAAAAAAAGCTAGGTTGTCTTTTCCATACCTTGGATAAGTTTTGTGATATCCGAATAGTGAAGCAGATCTGATGAAAATCCCCAAATCCTAATTCTAAGAGGTTGCAAAACAATGTAAATTTCTGAAGCACTCAGAGCAAAAAGTGCTGCCTAGAAAAGTTATAGATAGGAAAAAAGAAAAATTAATTTGCCTCTTGTAGTCTTAGTGCAGTAAATTAATTTCTTGATTTATTAAGTAAGCTCATTTTAAAATGGTAAAACAATTTTTTTTGTGACAAAAGATTCTATTATAAACAAAAAAATATTTACTGTGACAACTTAAAACTATTTAGAACCCATCGCCTGGTGTAACATTCTAAACTTAATCACTTTCACAAATTAAAATTTTTTAAGTAATAATTTCCAACGATCAATCCACATATTTCTGGAAAAAAACCCACACATTTTAGGACTAGACTGAAAATATTTCTCCAAATGACTTATAACTGAAGTAAGTAGACATTCACACAAACATTAATTCAGTTAAGTATCTGTGCACTTCTACTAGTGCAGCTATCACAAAGCTAGCTAGAGTTTCATTTTCCAGAAAAGAAGCCTTGTATTGGAAGGAGCTGCTGGACTTTTATGTTTGGTTGGGTTTTCTCTCGCTTTTATTGGAGAGGAATCACAGATCTATATTGACAATAAGAGGAAAAATTCTGAAGCTGAACTTCTTCCCGGGTACAGTTCCCAAACCTAATTGTTTTTACATATTCGCCATGAGCCTTTTTTTACATCCATTTTTACAGTCTCTAGAGCAAGCGACTGTGATGTTTTTTTGTTTTTTTGTTTTTTTTTTTTAACTTACAGACAGGAAGGAATTTATTTTGAAGATTTAAGGAAAAAAAAGTCTCATTACAAAATTTGTAATGCAACTCCCGATGTTGTCTGACAGTGACTGTAGACGCTGTTGTCAGACAAAGGCACTCCATGTAAAAAAAGGATATTTTACTGAACTAACAGGTTCTAACAGAGAGACTGAGTGAAAATAACAAAAACACCAGGTCATTTTTATGGAAAATTCCAAAAGTAAATATTTTAGAAAAAAAAAAAAAAATCTAGTGTGATTGCAAACCTCCTATAAGGTTCTGATAACTGAATTTGGTTTTGCATGCCTTTCACTGTTGTTATGGTTGTCACTGTTAATAAACCTGGCTCAATCTAGTAGATAATATTGTGACTGTACTATAATGCCTTATACATTTTCCACGCTGGCACATTAAGCTAATAATGTCATACTTTACGCTCTCACACAAAGCAGAAGGTTACCAAGATTTTTTGCGAAGCTCAAAGTTATCTAAAAGACTAACTGGATTATCCAGGATGAGAAGCCTTTTGTTTGCTTGATTGGTTTTTCCGTGGAAGTATTTACAACAGGAGATTCCTGCAGCTGCAAGCATGAGTTTACCACTGTGTGAGAGAAAGAGAAAGGCTTGGGTAGCCAATTAAGAGATGCAGTGTAGTGATTGCTCCAGGCTGGAAAAATGTCAACATCAATTTCAGGTCCCTCACATTAAACCAATCAGCAATAGACTTTGTTTCAGCTTCTGCTCTCTTGCAGGTTTTTGGTTAAATTAAATTTTATAAACAGGCAAATTGAACTGAGCCCTTCACAATTTTGAAGGTTTTCTGTTTGTGCAAGTGAAGGTTAATAGGAAATGCAAATATCACATGCATACCAATTATGTTTTTAAAATGTTTCACCTTCTGCACCCCCCTTCAAGTCAATTTTGTTCCATGTAGAAGTGCTTCACACTGAGTGTACAGTTTAGTCATTTAAAAACATACAGGCACCATGAGTATAAATTGTATTAAATATTCCTGTTTTTTAAGTGATACCCAAACAAGATGTGTTGTCCAGTTTCATTTAGCTACAGTGATTTGATGATTTCTGTAATTTAATCTTGTTTCAGAGCAACTTCCCCTCCAATACAGAGAAGTAACACTTTCCAGCTCTTCTATTAAATTCATGGTTGCTGTAGTAAAACACCTGAGGAAGCGTTCTGCTCAAAAAGTGGTATCGACATTACCCTTTTCCCAATATGTATATATAAAGTATAGATACGAGCTTCAAGGGCAACTTTCATTTTTTTTCAGATTAATATTAACTCCCAAGTACATCTGTTTCAAATTTCAAGCACCCTATGCATTTTTTTTAGCCCTAATGGTAGTTTCCTGAGGAAACTGTCAGATTCTGGCCCTTCTGCTCTGACTTCTTCCATGGTATCCTGCAAGTGTGACTCTAACTTTTCAGTGTGACAAAGCTCAGGGCAAGATAGTACATTTTTCTCACAATTGAGCCCTCAGATAAAATTTTCTTTCCCTACTAAAGAGACAAGCCTTTGAAGCTGATCTAAAGAATAAATCATTTCAATGAATCTGATCCAGCCATGCAGCAAGGCTGTTCTATCCTTGGAAAAAAAAAGGAAAGACGACTTATGTGTTATATATTATGACAATTTCAGGTCTTTGGACTATAATCATCACAACTGCTCTGATCAACGCATGGAAGGGTGTCCTCATGAGTTGCACCACTAGAATTATGAATGTGATTTATGAGAACTTCCGCATGCTATGGATGGACATTTAAAAGCAATTGATATAAAATTTGTTCTTCTACAATCTTTTTTTTTTTTCCCCTGAAAACATTTTAGTACTTAGTCTTACCTTTTCCTTCCTCCTATAGCGTAGTTGTAGACATTCTGTCTGGATACGGATATCCTCTGCAAAAAGATGATTATGTAATCTTTTCAAAATCACAACTTCTAAAGGTTTCTTTAGATTCTTCATCAAGATATGATCAAACATGCCATTTTATTGCAGGATCATTTCTAGAAGAAACCTTGGAGATTAGACATGTATGTTCTTCAGCTCTTAAGGGTGGATGTACTAAGAGTATCTGAAATTTACCTCAGCAAGGTATTCTCAAATGAACGATCACCTAATTTGTGTATGAATGTAGCTCACTTTCTCAGTTTGATACTACTTCTCATGAAGTTTCTGGTGCTATGGAAGTCTGTAGCAGCTTAATGCAAGCTTAATTCTAGCCTTGCTGTTGTTAGTAGTATCATGCTTTATCTTGTACAGTTGCCACCAAATTAAGTAACTAAGTCCATCAAGACCACACATTTGCTTGAGAGAAAATAGCCTTTTGTGAGTGTTTTGTTTTCTTGCTCGCAATATGAAAGTAAAGGAAAAAAATCCAATTAAAATTATGTTTGTGATCAATTGTGTGAGTTATATGTTTTTTCACAGAAAGCAATACACCTTCTGCACTCTAAGGAGCCTTGTCAGGTAGTTATCTGATTTTCTTCTAATACTTTGGAATATGCAGTCTGTCTCCTCCATTCATATTTTAACATCTCGGTATAAATGCAATGCAAATGTTGCTCTCTTTTGGCTATCTTAACCATTTTTGCAGTCTAAAGATGCCGTATTTCTCCATGTTTATTAGCTGCTGGCTGCAACGACTGAATCCTTTGCCTACTGAAATTACTTTATGCCTTTCTACCAGCAGGATCTATCAAGGCTTAGAGATACTTACTGGAAAGAGAGTTACCTACTTCTGAATATAGCAAAGATACTCCATTAGAAGATACAGACATGCCTACTTCAGGAAGAAATTCTTGCTTCTTATTCTGTTTTTCTTTTCTGAGTTAAATACTTTTATAATTTCTTAAGAAAAAAAAGACAGGAGATCTTTAACAGACTTTTCTCATCTGCTTAGTGTTATCTCATTCTGAATTTCTTTTCTAGGGAGAGGAGCCGCATGCAGTCCAAAAAGTCTGGGGTACCCAAGGTCATGACAAATGGAATAAGTAGAAATTCAGGCCAAATTAAGATAATTAAACATTTTGTTGCGAATATTTAAGGGTATCTTGATTGGTCTGATAATAAGACCATCCTGTCTGACGTGATGATTCAGAGTGTAATCAGTATGAGATGCTTATGGTTTAGTTAAGGAAAAAGTAATTCTGTTATATTACTCAGCTTCTGGGAATCAAACAGTTCAAAGCCTTTTAATTTGGAGGCTGCATCTAGACTGTTATGTTTAAACATGATGGCCAGCAATAGATATTCTCCTTTAATATCTGACAAGTTTTGTCCTTGGTATACTTCAGCAATGAATTGCGATGCAGTCATCCTCTGGATAAAGAAATGGCTTTCCTTTTTTGCTGTCTTGAGATTGGCTACTTTTTAAGATGTATTCCCAGTCTGTTCTGAGAATAAGTATTTCCTGTTTATTCCCTGCATATGCTTGGGATATGTAGACTTCTTTGGTTCTTGGGCTCTTCAGTTAGGACATCTGATTTCTAGAATATTTAGTCTGTCTACTGAATTTAAGATAATTGACTTGCACAGAATGGGTCATCATCCTTAATGATTTCTCTGTACCTTTCTAGTTAACGGATTTTCTTTTTGAGGTGGAGTAGCCAGAGCTGTGCATAATATTCAAGATGTGGACTCATGAGATACTGTTAACATCACAAAGTTATTCTCTGATTTATTCTCAGTTCCTTTCCTAATGATTTTTCACACCGTGTTGTCTTTTGTACTGCTGGGGAAAACTGAGCTGACATTTTGAGAGGTAAGCAACTATAAGTGGTAATATAATCTAGAGTCCATCGCTGTCTGTAGGTACAGTGACGACTAACCAGGTTTTTAAGGTTGACCCCTTTTAGTGAAAAATAGTACACCCCCCCAAATAAACTTTCTCTCCACACCATCAAATGATGTCTTACCTTACACAGAAACATACAATGTGTTTTGTTTGGCGTTTCTAAATTAAACTAATTTTAACTATTGTTTATACTTTTTCAAAGGTATAGAACATAAACTGCTCTTTACTGCTTCAGAGATTCACAATTTCATCTCACATTCCCTGAATTATAATATTGTGATAGAAATATTGTGTATTCAACATTATTTTTTTAAGTAATTTACAGAGAATAAATATTAGGTATTATTTTGCCATTATCAATCAATGGGACATTAATTTTCATTTTATAGTTTAGTACAATTGCACAGTGATGTCTGAAATAACTGCCTTCTTTGATCTGTTTAAGAAAGACAACAGAAAATTTAGGGAAATACAAATTAAAATGAACTGTATAGACTTATTGCACAATGAAGAAAAGTGTTTCTTTCAAGCTGTACATACCTAAATACCTAGAAGTATTGAATCATTATCCAATGCTAAGAAATATATTTGCAAAAAAGCCAACTTATAAGAACGTGTGGGAGGGTGGATTTCTGTACTATAAGAAATAACTTTTAACCAATGATTAATTCAGATCAGGTGAATTTCATAACCTGAGAAGATGATTTGGGCAAAGGGGAAAAGCAGTCTTCACACAAATAGTATGCATGCCAGCCTCAACTGAGTTTAGACTGCCTTTCTTATTTCCTGCTTTTAAATCAAAGGTGAGGGCTTGAATACTTAGGCAGAAGAGGTCCCCCACAACATCCTTCTGTCTAAATTGGAGAGAGATGGATTTGATGGGTGGACTGTTTGGTGGATGAGGAATTGGTTGGATGGTCTCATCCAGAGGGTAGTGGTCAATGGCTCAATGTCCAGATGGGAGTGTTGACAAGTTGTGTCCCTCTGGTGGGGGGGGCGGAACCAGTACCGTTCAATATCTTCATCAATGGCAAGGACAGTGGGATTGAATGTCAGCAAGTTTGCTGACAATACCAAGCTGAGAGGTGTGGTTGACACGCTGGAGGGATGGAATGTCATCCAGAGGGACCTCGATCGGCTAGAGAAGTGAGCCTGTGTGAACGTCATGAGGTTCAACAAGGCCAAGTGCAGGGTCCTGCAACTGGGTCGGGGCAACCCCCGGTATCAATACAGGTTGAGGGATGAAGGGATTGAGAGCAACCCTGCTGAGAAGGACTTGGGGGTACTGGTGGATGAAAAGCTGAACGGGAGCAGGCAATATGTGCTCACAGCCCAGAAAGCCAACCGCATCCTGGGCTACATCAAAAGATGAATGGCCAGCAGGCAGAGCGAGGTGATTCTGCCCCTCTGCTCCGCTCTCATGAGACCCCACCTGGAGTACTGTGTCCAACGATGGAGCCTTCAGGCATGGACCGCTGGAGCAAGTCCAGAGGAGGGCTACCAAGATGATCAGAGGGCTGGAGCAGCTCTCCTATGAGGACAGACTGAGAGAGTTGGGGTTGTTCAGCCTGGAGAAGAAAGGAGTCTAGGAAGACCTTATTGTGACCTTCCAATACTAAAGGGTGCCTACAGGAAAGATAGGGACAGACTTTTTAGCAGGGCCTGTTGCGATAGGGCAAAGGGTAATGACTCTTTATCAGGGAATGTAGTGATAGGATGGGGGAAGAGGGGACTAAGAGTGAAGTTTTAGAGTAGATATAAGGAAGAGAATTTTTACAACGAGGGTAGTGAAACACTGGAACAGGTTGCCCAAAGAGGTGGTAAATGTTCCATCCATGGAAACATTCAAGATCAGGTTGGACAAGGCTCTGATCTAGTTGAAGATGTCCCTGCTCATTGCAGAGAGGTTGGACAAGATGACCTTTAAAGATCCATCCCAACCCAAACTGTTCTATGATTCTATGACTCTATGATTCTATGGAAAGGAATATAAATAAAAAGCACAAGTCTGTGATACTGAAGCTGATTAGTCTGCCCAACAGGATTCCAAATAGAAGAACTATTGCAAAGCCACCTGTTCTGTGTTTTAAATAAAGTAAACACCCTTAGCTGCCTTGTAAGGAACCGGAAAATATCGGTCAAGAGAAGGATGCTCCTGAACACAGAAATTAAGTTCAGGTCTGACAGGTAAATGAGTATTGTTGTTGATACACGTGGACATTACTCCCATTGCACAGTTCATAGAGTTCAGGAGCCTGTGGAGGGAGCTGAACATGAACAAAGCCTCTTGAATGTTCTCACAAATAAAGCTAAAAAGAGCAGAGCACTTTGTTAAGTGGTAGAGGGGTAAGAGCCTGAATTTAACAAACACAGGACGTCCATTACAGAATATTTGATGGGGAGAGGCTCTTTATCAGGAAGTTTAGTGATAGGGCAAGGGGTAATGGTTTTAAAATGAAAGAGGGTAGATTTAGATTAGGTATTAGGAAAAAATTCTTTGCTGCGAGGGTGGTGAGGCACTGGAACAGGTTGCCCAGAGAAGTTGTGGCTGCCCCATCCCTGGAAGTGTTCAAGGCCAGGCTAGATGGGGCTTTGAGCAGACTGGTCTAGTGGGGGAGGTGTCCCTGCCCATGGCAGGAGGATTGGAACTAGGCGGTCTTTAAGGTCTAACCCTTCTGTGATTCTATGAATATTTCTATTCTGTGTATTATAATTATGTATATGCTATTCCACATGAGTTACTAAGAACATTTTTGTTTGTAGAATGATATTCCTTTACCAATATAAAATGAATAATTTCTTAGAGCAGGTCTTGCATTTGGCCAATTCAGTAGTGAACTACATTTTGGCATACACTAAAGAGTTAATCACTGGTATATATTTTGTAATTGCTTAGTTCAAATTGATTAGGATCTTGATCTATATACTTTATGTAAATACATCACAGTAGTTGGTGAATGTGTATACTTTTATATTTATGTAGACTGATCATTTAATTGTAATTGTTTTATTAGGCTGCTGTAAAGTATGAGGTTTACATATCCTATATCACAAAACTATCAGTTAGGTTACATCAATTGAACTTTAGTTAGGCTAAATAAGTTATAAGATCAGCAAATGCTGAAGGAATGAGACACATACTAACTTGAGGCCCCCAGGGGTCAAAATTTAGCAGGAACAGCTTGAGTGCTAAGTAGCAAATCAATATAACATCTGCTTTGTTTGGATTGAAATAAGATTATCATATATCACTATTTTATATGAATTAAGATATACTACTAGGATTAACAAAAAAGTCACCAAAATTCTGACTGAATGCCTCTCTATTTAAAATTATACTTACAGCAAGGCTTCCCTCTGTAGTCCTCCTTAGAAGACAATAAATTTTTTTTATCCAGTAAACATTTTTTCTGTCTTTAAAATGATCTGATTTTTTTACTTTTGCTTATCTACTTTTCTTTTCTTAAACTTGTTCTTTCTTTTCTTCTATTTGTCCACATTTTCTATCACTGTACCAAATGACTTTGCTATGTCATATTCCTTTACTCTTTATTTGCTCACTGTGCTATGTGATGAAGTTGTTGAACCAGCACTCTTTTCATCTGTTACTGTGAAAGTCTTTCCATTCATAAAAATATTGCTTGATTTGCAAGGTCATGGTCAACAGAAAGGGACGACTTTAAGGATTTGATGTTGAGGCACTAGGCAAGATTGTGATGTGTACATACTGTTTATGTTTGTGAACCAGGACAGTGAACATATTTTGTATATACATATATATTTAAATATAAAAACAATCTCTCTCATATTCTGTAAGGGACAATTGGTGCTATTATACTTGACAACAAATAATTAAAATGAAAAATTATTTAATAAAAATGATGTCTAAAAACTCATGGATTTATAAATTGCATGTTTAAAATTTATATAATTGTTTGAGGAACCAGTTAAAAAACTCAAGAATTTTTAATGTGTATTAAGAACAGGAAAAACCACAGGTCATGTATATTTATTGCTAGATACTGAAAACATTTCAGAAACCTTTGATAAATGCTTCTATGCTGCACCTGAATCAAACACAGACATGCATAGATTCTATTTGATGCTAAAGCAAAGAAATGAGAGACATCATGGCTAAAACTGCACATTTACAAGCTAACTTGTCTGTATAATGTATGCGAAAGGATCTTGAAAGACTGAGAATTCTCTGAAGCACTAATGTGAGTTATTAATAGAATGTGGACATCTTAGGAAATGCTAAAGAATAACGCACAGGGGATGAACCTGGGAATTATAGATCAGTTGGAACGTCATATTCGTCCTTAAAATATATTTAACTGTCCTGTGTTTTAAGTAGAGTAACAGATTCTTTATTTTTGCCACATTGCGTTTCCTTCTATGATTCTATGAATTAACCATTTGAACAAGTTGCACAGAGACCGTGTGGAAATCACCTTTGGAGGCTTTCATGACCAGACTTGGCAAAGATCTAAGCAACAGACCTGAATTCAGTGTTGACCATGCTTTAAGCAGGTTAGTCTCAGTGACTAGCTTGAGCATTGCCCACCCTTTTTCTATACTTGCTATCTTGTAGACTGTGCCGGGGCAGAAAGACATTTGACAAGGTACTGTTATGGTGAGGAATGACTCATTTTATGTTAAGTTTAGATCAAATCTGGAGGACAGCATTTATTCACAATATTCAAAACCAACAACACAGCTAACACTGTGACACTGATAAAGAAACGTAAAACCAATTCTTAACCTGTTCATATGGATGCTTTGTTTCTGTAGCAAATGATTACCTACGTGAAACTGGAGATGGGTGTATACAGTATCTCCCTCTTACAGTAACAGTGCTAATCATTGTGGAACTCTTATTTAATCTTAACATCAGAAATCTCTCCTGCTTAATTTTCCAGAAGACCTATTGTAATCTTTCTTAATGCAGGCCTGTTTGGGGTCCTGCCCCCTCTTTTTCCATACACTGCACCTCAGATTGGGTACTGCTTGGAAGAGCTAGAAATATCACATCTTGCCTTTGAATCCCTCCAGGAATATATTAATCTTCCACCCCAGGTTTAGTTTAACACTTTCATATCCAAGGTGTTTTCTGGTCATTCATCCTTACTTATATGGCTCAAATGCCTCTTTGTATCATCACATACTTGACTACCAAAATAGCTCTCCTTGTCTCAGTGAGGCATAAAATTCTCTCCGCCTTCCCCTATTGTTGTTGGTAAAGTAGTGTGCATGTGTGTGTGTGTTTTTCAAGGTGAAGTCTTGAAAACAGAATGTCAGCAGACTGTCTCTGAATCAGCTGGGTCCTTAACAGTCACACATAATGCCATCAGCTTGATAGAATAAATACACTGATTTAGATGAGGCACAAGCACCTGATTTGTACACCTTCAGGTAAGCAGTGGGTTTGTGTGACTGAACTTCAGCATCACATTTGGTAATTTCCTTGTGCACATCAGGTTTTAAGTGTAAGAAACTTTTTTCTTCCAGATGCTGTTTTGTGTGCCTGTTCACAGATATCAGTCACTTTCTGGGAAGTGTCTTCAGAGGTCCGTAACCATAACTTGTTGGTTTGCTATTTGGCGTGCTCATACAATGCAGTCTCTCATTTGCATATAAAAGTTATATAGCAACATTTCTTTATGCGTTGTTATCATTACTGGACTGCTTTGGTTTGGAGCATGACAAATAGAATGAGTTTGCTCAGACTTAGCCAATGGTTTGGTAAAAGACATTGTCTAGATCCCCATTAAGAAGAATAAGTGAACACTATAAGGAAGTGTAAGTGTTCAAGGCAGTGAGATAAATCTTCCACTTTTTCTCAGTAACAAAAACATGTTTGCTACAATTCTCCATTAACTCAAGCCAGAGATGATACTGGCTTATTAATACAGACTGGGAATTCATGAAGACGACACAGTTTTTCTTTTCACAGTTAAAAATGTTTTCTTTAATTTTAATTGCACTTGCTCCGCCAAAAGGACTAGATTTTGAAGATATGTATATCTGTAAATCTTATATATTATTTATGTTGCAATTATCATAAAATCTGGTTTGGTATGAATGTATATCCAGTTAAAATATCTTTATTCTCATCCCAAAACAGAGCTATGTAAGTTTAATTGCATTCGTGTTGTCTTCGGTAAGATCAATAGCAGTCTTAATTTACTAACAGAAAACATTAGAAGAGTTTCCATGAATATTAAGCAACACAAATCAATATGAATTTGTAATTAATTACTTGTTCTAGGCAAAAGTAACCATGGCTTTAATTTCTTGAAATGACTTTCAAGTTCATTAAGATGGAATAGTTCTTTTGTGTTTATTTGCTGCCTTGGTGAGGCCACACC
>VYZM01024107.1:182313-202687 GCA_013398915.1 Dromas ardeola | reverse complement strand
AAAATGTAACTGGGGAGGAATGATGGAATGATGCAGTGCAATTGTTGTCTAGCTAATCAGGGACATAGCTCTGCCAGCTGAGCCACTGAAAGTGAAGTGACAACACAATCTTTCACTAATTTAAAGTCTGATTCCATTGTGGAGCAATTAATTTCTCAGTTCACAAACAAAAGGTTGACACTTGGATCCCAGTAGAGAAGGAAGCATGTTTTAATCTTGCCTTGCAAAATTCTTCTCACCCATTCAACCAAGGGATTTTGTTCCTTGGCAGACATGCAATTATCATTGGTTTTAATTATGAGTATAAATGGCAAACAAGCATAGATGGCGCTTGGGCTAGCCCATTTCCCTGTCACATTTGCAGGGCTGCTTTAATCTGATCTATTACTGCATATTGGTGCACACCATTGAGTGCACAGGGGGGATTTCCAAAGCATGGATCCCGAGGATGTAGAATACAAGAATACTTGGGCAGTATTGAGCACTGGCCTTACCCAGCATGGAACTGCATCCTGCAAAAGGAGAGTGATGGGAAGACCTGATGTAACAGAGAAAACCATCACCCTTGTAAGTAGGCAGCTGATGCTGACAAGACAAGGCAAACTGGGGAGAACAATAAGGCAGCCTGTTGAATCATCTATTCCCAGACATTAGGAATGTGGTTAATAAAACAGGAAGAATTTGAAGTCTTAGTACATGGATGAAACTGCCAGCACTACAGGAGCACGATGGGGCAATCTGTAGGACTGGTGTGTTAGTATCAAACATGACCAGGAAGGACAGGCAAGAAAAAAAGGGAGAAAGGGCTGCAAAACATATGACAAAATGGTACGTGCTTGCTCTAAGTTCAGACAGGAGAAAAGAGGCAGAGTTGCAAGAAGTTCTGAAGGAGGGAAGAAAAAGTGGGATTTCTCAGGAGCAGCCTATTAGGGATTCTTAGCCAAAAGCAGAGAATGAATGTATCTGTACTTGGGAACTGATCAGAACATACAAAGCACAGAATTGATACGAACAGGAAACCGGAAGTAACCACATGATGGTTCAAGGATGGTACTGTAGGACAAGGACAATCCATAACTTCGTTGGGATGCACATTTACACATGCGTACATATATCTCCAATTAGTCAAATTTTTCCTGCCAACCAAAGGAGCACTTAGTGGAACCCACCTCTGCAAAACTCAACTGTAGTTCATCAAACAGCTGCTGCATTTCCTGATCCCCTCGTTCCCAAATCACCTAACATCAGAGCGCATAGCAGTACCTCACACAGAAGAGGAGCAGCAACCCTGGTAGCACTGCTGCACACCAACTGGGTAGAAGCTTTTCTGAATTCATTTCCCTGTTGCAAGATTAAACACGTATACAATTGCCAAAAAGAGCTCTTATGCCAAATTATCCTAACCGTAAGGCCAAGAAGGCATTTGGGATAGACTCAAACTAAAAGCTAAGATGGACACACCACCTCTTGGGGAAACTAACTACTAAGGGAAAGGATTTTTATTTTCTTTTATTCAAACTAGGGAGAACTGGCTGGGAAGTCTGAACCTCATTTATGAAATACTACAAAAGAAGTCTTTGCTAAGAAAAAGAGAGTATGAAAGCAGAAAAGTAAGGATCAATGTAGTTCAACCAGAAAACCCTCAAAAACCATTAGGAAGATTTTGTTAGGAATATAATCCAAGGGATAAAGGTGTAGTGTTCAAGAGTTAGCACTTCTGAGGGAGACTTTAATAAAGACAAAATGACAAAGTGTCCCAATGCAGATGAAAGATAAGAAGGACTGCAAGACAATACTACAACTGTATCAGAAGCTCATTGCAGATCTGAATACCAGAAAGGCATTGCAAAAAAAGAAGTGGAAACAAGACACATAACTGCAGATGACTATAAAGGAACAGGCTAAGCATGAAAACATACAGTCAAAAAAAAAAAAAAGTACTGCAAAAGATAAGGCTAGCAAAAGACAGAATTAAATAAGAAAAATACATGAGAAGCACTGGGAGGCAAAGTAGAATACAAACCCATGTCTGATGGGAAAGGAGAGCAACCAACAGCTGCCGTGAAGAAGGCTGGTTTGATATTGCCTTTTGTTCCATCTTCAGGCAAAAGGTGAAGAACATTCAGATGAAGTAGATATACTTGCATGAGTGATGTTTGATGAAATCCACCAATATTTAAAGAACAGTCTTAAAGCAGTTGGCGTCAAAAAGTGATAAAGAGTGGAGAGGTCCTAAGGGACTGAAGGAGTAAAAGTACCTACTTTATAA
The DNA here is from genome assembly GCA_013398915.1 of Dromas ardeola. Classification (NCBI taxonomy): domain Eukaryota; kingdom Metazoa; phylum Chordata; class Aves; order Charadriiformes; family Dromadidae; genus Dromas; species Dromas ardeola. The sequence goes on along the minus strand of VYZM01024107.1, from coordinate 200,418 downwards.
AGGAAAAAAATGTGGGGCAAAGAAGGGTAGAAGAGACTCAGAGAACTACAGAATAGTCAGAATGCCTTTATTTTTTAGAAGAATTCTGAAACTAATGGCTAAACACCTATTTCAGAAACTACATTTTGCTAAGGGCTGAGAAACATTCCAATGGAGTGGACAAAAGCAAATCTTGCAAAACCCTTACTTTTCCTAGGTTTTATTTTATTTTATTTTACTTTACCATGACATCTGGCCAAAGAGATTGGGAAGAACTGTGACAGATGAATCTTAATGTCATCATGATTTCTGACACTGTCCTCTGTGCCATTACTGTGCACAAACCAGGAAAACACAGTCTTAGTGTGAACGGCCAATACTGAGGAAAGCACTCAGAAGAGTTGTTCTTTGAACTAAATTGTAAAAGTGGAGGCAGAATAGGGGAGACATTTCTACGGTGATTCTTGCAAATAATACCCTAAATTTGGTCCTACGCATCATTCTTATTACAGCTCGAAGAACAGGATTTGCGGAAGGCACCAGTCTAAAGGGATGACAGGACTGGAATGGAAAGTGATCTTCATACAGTGAACAAGCATCTGAAATCAGCAAGACAAACAACGTAGAGACAAGAATATAATATTGTACTTAGGAAAGAGAAACCAAATGATTAAATAAAAGCAGGGAATAACTGACTAGGCTGCTGAAAAGAATCTGGACTTTTATGGACCACAAAAATATGGGATGCCATTGCAAAAAATCAATCAATTAATAAATAAAACAACACATTACTTATCAATACATACAAGGTATATAAATCACAAAAAGCCATTTGTGATGCTGATTTATATATCGGTGCATCAATGGCTGTCTACATTAAAAGACGGGAACAATGTGGTTTAGCTTCCAGCAAGGAAGAGCTAAGTGAGATGCAAGGTGAACACTGGGAAGGTGAGTGACAGGCAGGAACTGGCTACCCAAAAAGAATGCAGAACAGACTCTACTGAATGCTTTGGAACAACAAATGAGACAAACACCTCCTGGGAGAACGTCACAGCATACCAAGATCCTGTCTCTCTGCAAGGGGATGGAGAAGATTATTTCTCAAGGGCCTTTCCAGACTTCTACATCTATGATTCCAGCTTCATACATGAAAAGAGTCTTTACCAGAGTTTCCTTTAAAGGTAAGATGTCCAAATTCAGAGTCCTTTGAAAAAAAACCCAAGTTTAAAATGTACTCTAATGATGTAGGCTTTGGTTAAATAGTCATCTGGGCAACAGCTTATGAGTTTTCACTTTCAGTGTTGCTCTTGCCTGTATTAACTTAGTAAATCAGAATTTTGTGCAGAATGGGAGGAGGACTGGGCCCACAATATTCTGGCTCTGTTTTTGGGAAAGCAATATCAGCTCTGAGCCAGGGGACGGTCCAGGTGAGCACAAGCAAAGCAAAGAAATTTAGATGCTCTCAAGAAAAGGACATTGCAACCTTCAACAAGTCTCAGGAAGTGCTTTGTCAGAAATAAAGTGTGTTTCTTTTCACTAGTACCCACCTACAGACTTAGTTTTCTGCCTAGAAAATTTCTTAATCTTAGCCAAGAAAAAATGATTCTGATCATCCTTTTCCCAGATTGAAACTGGGGCCATTTCAAGGTGCTGGTTCCCAGCATCTTTCATTTTCACAGACCTCTATGGTTCCAATTCTTGACAGAAAGGCCAAGTGTGATGGGAGAATGTATTATCATTTTGGATTTCATCTTGCCGAAGGATGTTTTGCATTGTTGTTGTTATTATCATATAAATTACAGCTTCAACTAAAAATGGCGATGCCATGCAGAATTAATAGTGCCATAAAAAAAATTTATTCTAGAACTCTTTGAAAATATTGATTTAAAAGAACAATAAAATCTGATTTTTGCCTGCTGCCTCAAAGTATCATCTGGTTCATTCTAAATACCAAGCAGTAGAAAGTTAAAACCCCTCAAAAAATGAATGAAGCAAATTATACAAAGAAGCCATCACCAAAACTTTGCACTGGGGAGACCAATAGTCACTATCCACTCCTGGGAGAAGAATAGAATATTGATTTATTGATCAGTAAACTACAGCAATTTTTAAGCTGAAAAGCACCTAATTTTGCAACTGAATTTTAAGATCATAATAGACACAAGGCTTTTTATTAAAGGTATTATGTTTATATAAAGCCATAACTTAAACAGGTAGTACATGCAGCTTTAGGGCATCCTGTGCCACACCAGAGATGCTGAGACCCCTTGGGTATGACTCTGATCTGGCAAAAACTCAATCTGCCTATTCAAGTTTCTTGAAGAAACCACCCTGATGGGTTAATTTTGCACCAAAAAGCTTTATGACAGATCAAATGTCACCTGCTGTCCTCACCTGCTTAACTTTATTCAGATTAGTCATCATCTGTCCTTCCACAGCCAGCATACAGCTTAAAGCTTACATAAGCTCTCACTAATTTGACAGGAATGTGACAGAAATCCAACACTGGATGCGGATCAAAAATTGTACTTTTGAGCAATCCATTCATGCATACACCCAGTGTTAATGATCACAGAGACACATGGCTTAAGAGGAAGGCTAGCAGTGTGTGAACTAGGTAAAGTTAAAAGGAAAAGAGCTGTAAGTATTTTCATACTCAAAAGGCAGCAGTATTAGGAAATGTGTTGAGATGGTAGTTATGGGACCATGCAGGAGATGGTAGGAAGAGGTGGATGGTAGGTGCTGTCAATCAGCAACCTCATATAGAGATGTCTCCGTGTGTAGAGCACTCAAGAAACAAGCTGTAGTTTGGACACAGAAAAAAGAAAGTGTTGCTGCTCAAGAAACCACCTGAGAATCTCCCTAGAGGACTGAACATAGTTTAGTAAACAATTCCACCAAACTCTTACCTCTTCACAGCCACCAGTGGAGGTCCAAGATAAGGAAAAATATAGATAGAAGTTTCCTTTCAAAAAGAAACAGGCTGGACAATCAGCAAAGTGATGGATACTGCAGCAACTCATCTCCTGCATTTGGTAGTGCTGAGACAAAAAAGGTTGTTACTGTGCGCGTTCTGCAAACCCTGAGAGCTTGACTGACCTGACCACACTACACAGTGTTGTTCTTAGCTACAAGGGGCTTATCAAAGCTCTGAAAAAATGAGTACATGAAGGCAGATAAAGATGTAGCCCTCTTTACTGTAGGATCTGAGCACTGATATCTAACATTTATCCTCACAACACTCCCGGGATATAGCATCTGAGGCTCAGAGAGCTAGAAGTTGTATGTTCAAAGATACTTCAGAAACTACCTATCTTTGCAGACAGGTAGTTTTTGAAGCTCTAGAGCTTCAATTTAGATGATAAAGACACTCTCAAAACTTCCCTCCAGCTACTACTAACTAACAGCTACTACTAACACCTGCGATACTTTAAAAGGGACCAGTTTTCTCCAAGTTGACGCATACAAAACTGCCAGGACACTGATGCCACAACATAACTAATCATGAACTCCTTTAGGTGTTCAGAGCTCTAGTTCAGAACCTGGAAGCTATGAAGGAAAATTTCCAGATAAGGCTTTTCTCCATCTAGAGATTTCTAAGGTAGGTGCAATCCTTTTTGTGTACTGGGACTTCTCAGACGCAGGACACAGGCTAAAGAGATTCATGGTCAAGTCTTTTACATCTTAGCTACAAATCTGTATAACTGAACTAAGAATCATAGAATGGTTTGGGTTGGAAGGGACCTTTAAAGATCATCTAGTTCAAGAAGTCAGATCAGACCTGATATTTCCAGGTATTTACTTGAAGACCCCTGAACAGAAGAAGTAAAAGGCAGCAACGTGGTGATGGAGAAACTCTCAGCTTGAGCACAGAGTTAAAATCTCTGTGCTAAATCAAGCACAGCTGAATTCTCAACATGCCTCACTAAAATTCCAGGTAAGTGCTGAGCAGCAGGTAAATTAGCCTGCATTGAGCCCTGTGCTGCAATGACCAGATAGCTTTCTTTTCTAAAGACAGCTCGCTATACTTTTCTGAAGAAGCTTATTAGAGGTAACAACATCAGATGCACTGGCATGTCTATAAGATAAACGCTAGTTCAAGTTCCCAAAGCCACAAAGCCTCGCTAAGATAGCATAGCATTCAGGATACCAAGCCCTGCTTCACTGCAGGATAATGCAGTTGCACATTTGATCTGAGTGCACTAATAATAATTCCTCCTTGTGTTCAATAGCATGCACACGCTGTTTGCAGTGTAAATATGCCACCGTGGGCAGGATAAATTGCACAGGGCAGTCAGTGTCTGAAAAAGGACACGAAGCTTTCCTAGTCCCACGCTTCACCACTCTTTGCCGGCACGGGCAGGGGGAATGGCTGGGCCTGAAATACAAACCTTCATGCACCTTCTGGCAGCCATGTGGGAAGAAGTTAAGAATGAACAGTGAGGCATGGCACGGTTGCAAGGGCAAGACAGAAGCCACAGCAGGATGGATTCCTTGTAGTGGCCCCATTCTTCCCCCGCTGCTGCATGCAGATCCCAGCAGAAACTAAAGCCAGAACACAGCAGCGTAAGAGAAAAATGTCTCTATAGAGGAGACCCTAAAGTGAAGCAACAACCTGACAGCTCATCAACTTAGTGTTCCTGTATTTGACTGAATTTAAATAATTCTTTTAGGCAGGGACTGTTATGCCTTGACACTACTCCATATGTGAAGCTCTCAACAAGCAATTACTTCTGCTGTTTCTGATTTACAGTGTGCACAAGACCCTCTCTCTAAACTCGACAGTAAATATTCTGTTTGTTTATTTTCTTGAATAAAAGCGAAGGACCAAGCTCAAGGCTGCAAAGTCAGTATGAGAGTCAAATTTATTCACAGAACATGTGCAAGGCTGTAGTAGGAAAACCCCCAACAAATAGGGTGATGGCATATAAAACAGAGTGAAGAGGAAAGGGTTTTAGTCATCATTTTATATGCACTCAATTTTCCTGCTACAACCTAGCTTTCCACGCAGTCGCTTTCTCAGTCTTGCTCGGATGCCATCCACACATGCAACCACTGTTAATCCCAACTCTAAATGTCCCCATGAAAACACAGATAGGTGCTTAAACATTTGCCAACCTGCTAACCTACTGGCAAATGAGCGGGGAAGTGTGTAATAAAGCGCCTTACAGCTTTTCAGGAGCCGTTACTTTCATCTCTTAAGACTTCAGCAAACAGGACGATACAGGAGCAACACCATCCTATCCCATCCCATCCCATCCCATCCCATCCCATCCCATCCCATCCGGGGTGGACAAACCAGGTCAGGTGGCGTCTGCCTGGAAGGCAGCAGTTTACGTGGCATCACTGCACCTCTCCGCGACCGACCAACACTAGGTGGCACTGGTGGCATTCACACACATTGTCATCTGCCTTTCTACGCCTGAAAAGGCACCCACCGATACCTTTCGACTTTCAGCAAGCAAGAACGCGGTAGAAAACAACTCAAGTATTTCTCTCAGCGGTTTATGAGGCAAAGATTAAAAACATACCTTTTGCCATATTACTAGGGGCTGAAGGAGGACTGACTGACCCTCCCTTTCTCTTTCAGCACTGTCTGACCGGGTCGTCAGCTTGTTAACCACACTTTCATGGTATTTAATGATGACAAGCCAACCAATAGAAATACTACGTTGCGCATAACGGTGTCTTTATAACCATTAATTATGCTGTTATATTGCATGTAAGAGTTGCCAAAGGGCTGGATTCTGTGATAGTGAGCTGTCAGTGCTGATTGATGGCATTAATATCCTTATCTTAAAGTGTAATTAGACATATTTGAAAGTGTTAACACTACACAGGGGTTAGAAGCATCACAAATTATCCTCCTCTAAACTGATTTTAGAAACTCCCTAAAGGTTGCTCGTCAGTATGTTTACTTGCTCACAAATTCAAGAAAACAAAACAGAACAAACTAGCAATAAAAGGAAAAGGAAATGGCTTTCCTTGGAGCTCATGCACTAAAGCAAAGAGAAGCACAGATTAAAAACTGTACAAGAGAAATCATTTGGGTGTGACCAAGAGAATCAGAGCACCAACAAGGAACAGGAACTGCCACCAAGTTGGCAAGTTCTGTAGTGAAGGTCACCATTCAACCACCCTGGTTTTAGATTAACTTCTTACTCTGAGTTCTAGGAAAAACCCAACAAAACAGGGTAATTCAGAGATGGAAGAGAGTTTACTTAAATCTAAAGAACATAAGTAATTGAGCCTTTTTCATTATAAATGTGCTAAAAGTTGCTCTTTCCAGTCAAAGCACTTACACAGCGGTACTGGTTTCAGCCTGTGAAACTTTTCTTTGCAACATCAATTAGAGCACAGGGTTCATCTCTGCGTGACATGCAGCAACCCATCCACGTGGTGCTTTGTTTTGCTTCTACCTCGTAGAGACCACACAGCTCCAGTACAGTCCCTGCTCCTGCTGCTAAGAGCCTGGTGCTAGCAATTTCTAACCTCATTCTTTAGAGATGAGATGTACAGGTAGAAGAGGTGCAGGACAGAAAAACAACTTCAGGCATCTCTTGTAAATCCCTACTGGAATATTTAATTTCCTTTAATGTGAAAGCTGAATGAAAGTGATTGTCCGGTAACACACCTAAAGGTCCACCCTGTCACCTCCTGGTCTAATCAAGCTAGAACTTTCCCTGAGATACTGTCCCTCTAAGCACGCAGGTGGGCAATTTTACTTGATATCCAACCTTACAGTTTTCTTTTCTTCTTTTGCACATTTCTGCAAAATCCCAAACCACCAGTACTCGGTGAGTTCAGACAGTCTATACTTCATTTAGAGACGATATTAAAAAAATCACAACTCTGAGATCCTAGAGTTCATCTTCCAAAATCTGTTTTGAGTCAAAAGAAACAAAGAACCTACACAAAACACTGATTTATAGTTCCTTAGCACAACCGCAAATCAAGATCCTTCACGTGAAAGGTCATCTTATTTACAAATATTTCCAAGCTCTGCCTGTCTGACAACACTCAGTAGCTCTGAAAATGCAGCTAGCCAGTTTGAAAACTTTATTTTGTGTGATTTCTAGGATCATTATCACCTCTTTTCTGGTCTTCTCTGCTACCTGTCTTCCAGTTTTCTGTCTTCAACTATCTACTTAACAGGAGAGTGTACAGGAGATAGAGGCAGACTTATCAGAGGTACGTAGTGGAAAGAATACATGTTTGGGCATGTGAAATTCTAATTTTTCACTATAAGGTAGGTCAAACACTGGGGCAGGTGCCTAGAGAAGTTGGGGAATCTCCAAATTGTGAGGTACTCAAAACTCAGTTGGTCAAGGTACTGAATGAAGATCCTGTTCTAGCTGGACCGAGTTTGAGATGGGGCCTGGACTCAATGACCTCTAGAGGTCCTTAGCAGTCCAGTATTTTTCATGATTCTAAGTTTCTGTGTCACACTTGTTAATATGAATTATGTTCTATGTTGCAGAAATAATCTTTTAAATTTGTGATGCTTTTGTATCAGCGCATAGCCACTGTTTGTCTACAACATTCTGTTGCACTTAAATGAGGATTATTTACAGGATCAGTAAAAATTTGACTGACTTGATCTATTCTCTTCCTACTTCTTTCAGTAATGGCTAAAAGAAATTATGTCTATGATACCTAGGGTTATGCTCAGCTATAGCATCAGAGTCGATCAATACTTAAACTGAAAACTGATGGGAAACTGCCTCAGGGTTAGATGCAGCATTTATGCTTTTTCTTCAGCAACAAGCCGTGCAGTGCAAGAGGCCAGTTCTTGATACTGGAGAAGGGGGCACCAAAAGATTGCATGCCTGCCTTATCACCAGAGAGCACCTCAAAATTTCTTTAAATGCAAATGATTTAATACTGGTGCCCTGGCCAAAACTAAACATGGTTGTTACCACATGTCCTTCCCACTCTACCCTTCCCCTCTGTTGGGTTTCAGCTAGCAAGAGCATTCTTCCCTACAGTGGAAAGCCCTTTGGTTTTTTTCCCTAGACCTAGGGATGCGAGGGGAAAAAAGGGGGAAATCCCTCTCCACATTTGTTTCGCAAGTGTTATTCCTACGTAAGTCATCTGACGAAGGCAAGGGGCTGAAGGAGTGTGAACTCCTGGCTACACCTCTGTTGTGACCTACTCATACCTCACCTCCTCCTGTCCCTTGTTTCTTTGGCTGTTGGGGAGGCACTGGGTGCGCTGCAGTGTACGTCTTGTAGCCAGGTCTCATGCACCAAAGTTCACCCAAGTGAACTATGCTGGTCCTAAAGTTGTTTTATGGCACCCTAGAAGGCCTAAGAATAACGATGCTTCAACCATTTAATAAAAAGCACGTAAACCATTATAAAGACTAAACGTGCTGCAGTACAGCTGAGTAGCTTTGTTCTTCAGAAACGTGCAGAAAAAGATTCTTCTCCCTTTAGCTCTGCTCTTTCAAACACTTCTCTGTCCAGCATTGTGATTCATTTTTGCTTCGTCTTACCTAACATGACAGAAGTGGAGATGACAGCTCAGCCCCAGAAACTGAGATTAGTTTTCTGAAAAAACATGCCTCAACTGACTTATTATTATGATTATAGATCATGGAAATTCACTGATTACTGCAAATGAGGAAGATACAGTAAGCTTCCACCAAAGGGATACAGTAGCTATAAACAGCCTGGCACAAGCAAATAAATGCACCCTGAGATTAGCATTTTGAAAGCAATGGAGCAAGGATGATATGAGAGGGACTAATCATTCACAGAAAACAAACTATTTTATTTGGTCTGTAATGAGGCATTTGAGGGTCTTTTAAAGTTTTAGATTGTCACTGAGTGAACTGTTCTCCTATTAATCTGTTAGAGAATTGGTAAACAGCCAGAAAAGGAGAAGTACACGCCTACGGCTTTAGAGGAAATATTGCCTACAGATTACAGCAACAACTATTTTCCAAAGGCTGGAAGAACACCTGAGAATACTACCTCTGCTGATAACTCTATCTCTGCAAAGAAGCAAATGTTCAACAATTATCTACACCACCAAGAATGGCCAAATTTTTCTGAGTGCCTCTATAAAAGCAGCCAGGGGCCAGGTTTATGAGATACAGAAAAGCCAGGTAGAGAATTACCAGAAGAAAAAAACAAAGTATTAATTTGGCCTGAGAAGTTATAGGGGAAGGAAAAGAAATGGAAGCTTTCTTCATTTTATGCAGGACTTATTTTTTTTACATTTTTATTTTAACCTCAGCGCTCCTACATACCTTTCTCCATGTCCAGGCACTTGTAGGGGTGTGCCACTTCAGGGAGAAGGTGGGTTTTCCGTTGTTATGCACTTCAGCATGGGATGCTGCATCAGCCAGACTAGATTATCCCTAAGGCGTTTTAATGAGTCTGTGTGTTTTGTTCTCTTTTCCTTACACCATGTTGCAGATGGTCTCTGCCAGCAAAAAAGCTGGGGGAGGAGGGAAAGGGTTTTCCTGAAAGACACTTTGAAAACATTGTCCCTGTCTTTCCAAAACCTTCACTGAGCCATGAAGGCTAGTGGAGAATCTGAAAAAAAAAATTAAAATAAATCAATATTACCTTCACAAGAAACAGAAAGGGTGTTTTTTTTGTTTTTTTTTTGTTGTTTTGTTTTGGTTTTGACTAGGGCTGGGAATTCAGACAAACTGGATCACACTGTGCACTGGTGTAAACTGGCATGGCATCAGCAGGTCTTTCGTCTTCAGCCATAAGCAAAGCTCAAAGTGTATGTGTGCATGTCTGTGAGGGGCTGCATGTACCTATTGGTGTGCATATGCCATTGGCAATACTTCCCTTATCACTAAGGTGTTTTTATCCTTGGTTCTCCCTGATCTGGTGAGGAGACACACTACAGTAGGTGCTGGCATCGGGACAGCAGGCAGCCTGTGTCCGCCAGACAAGCTTCAGAGTGACTGCACCTTCCTGGCATTAACCACTACAGCACCACCCTCTGATGGTGGAATATGAGATATGGCTATTGGGCATCTCCAGCCTACCTCCCCTCCACTTCAGGCAGGTTTATCCCTTTTTCCTCTCAACAGGACATTAAGAGGAAGCAAAGTAGAAGAGCTACCCTATATGACATATAAATGATATATCATTTATTCTTTTTAAGTATCTTTACAGCTTCTACAATACACTGAGAGTTGCACTTGGTACTTTAAATGAAACATCTGTTTTTTCCACTGTGCTTAGCTGTTACAACAGTTCAGACTATCTACTCCAAGGAAACCCTAAAAATAAAGAGTCTAGATAAGCAGAGACCAGAACCATCATAAGTGTGCCCTACACACCAACACTCACATGAGTATTGCAGGTACACTGGATAGGGGCTGCTAAGGGTCCAAGCAATGAAACCAGATTATTGAAAGGGAACGCCTTCTGGATGTGTTACCCTTGGGAGAGGGGAAATGGTAAGTATCTTTCCACAAAAATAATAATTGATGTCTATGGACTTTTAACAGCCATTACTAAGATTCTGTTTACCCAAAATACCTTCTGGCTCACACCTTGTGCCTGACGTATTTCAAAACAAGAGAGAACAGATTTTTCATGACAGCAAAGACATTAGAGTTCATATAGATTATATTCTAAGATTGGAACAAACAATAGAAGAACATAGAGAGACTGCAAAAATCTGATGTGCAGTTTAAAGCTCCCTGGATAGAAACATAAATTTAAAGAAATAACCCACTCTGAGGAAAAGTGACTGAAGAAAGAACGCAGATAGATCCTCAAGACTTACAGGTCAGTATATCTCCATCTGCAGAGGAAGGAAGTATACAAAGATTTATGGGAATTGTAAACTAGACAGGTGGAAGAGTCTATATCCATACTGGCTGCTGAAACTGCTAATGCAGAAAAAAATGAATGGTAATGTGAAGGAGTAGGAAAATATCAAACAATGGATAAAGGTATAACCAAAAGCGCCAGTCAGACCTTTCAAGAAATGCCTTTAAGTGAGCCATCAGGTCCTACTTTTACTTAAAGGTATATTGCTCGTGTCAGACAAGTCAAACGTACCCAGAATCTTACCTAGAACTGATAAATACAAATAGAAAAAGGGCTTCCAGCTGCATCTGGAGGCATGAAAATTATTAAATGCTTTGATATATGACAGAAGTATAGACAACACAGATCACAAAGTTTTAGTGACATTTGCATAAAAGAACAGTAGACATACCTTTCTAATTTATGTGAACTATTTTTTTTCAGGTGCTGCTCAATGGTTTGGTACTAGAAAACACACTTTGAAAACGTGTGATGATAACAAATACTTTGTCTAGACCTTTCAACAGAGTCAAGGTTCAACAAAAACAATAGTCTGATGCTGTGCCAGCAAACATCTGAAGAGACATCCAAAGCTTGTGTAGATTTATTTCCTTCATTCAAAAAAAAAAAAAAAAAAAAAAGCCAAAAAATGTTTTGATTCTGGATGATAGTATGTTCTTCCAGGTACAAAGAAGTGCAGCTAAAATGATCAAGGAGATTGAGAAGCTGCTTTATGAGAAAAGACTAAAAAGGTGGAAGTCTGAATTAAAAAAAAAAAAGACCATAGGGAATAAGACTAAGGTTGATTAAATCATGCAGGCAGTGGATACGCCGAATGCAGAACTGTTGTTCATGAGATCCTGCAATATTAGAACTAGGGAGCACTCAAGCAAGACTTACATGTTGGTTTAAAATAGATAAAAAAGTACTTGGTAGGGAGTGAGCTTCTAGTGCTTGCTGTCACACCAGGTTGCAGAAGCAGGTTCAGAGAGGGCTTAGAGAAGCCATAGACCAGAGGTCCACAAACAGATAAAAAAGGCCTAGGCAGGGGCATACCCTCTAACACAGAGAACAGTCCTGGACGCTGGGGCAATACCAAGGCAAGAGACTGACTGCAGGGAGCGACCAGTCTCTTAACCTTTCCCAAAATAACCACTCTGTTGCCACTGGGCAGGATGGACCACAGGTCTGGCTGAGTGGGGCATCTCCTATGGTGCTAAATGTGACAGTCCTATGTGACAGGTATATTCTAGAGAGCTGGTATCTAATAATAGATAAATGCAATTAGAGAAACAACTAACCAACACCTTTATGCTTCTAGCTTATTTTGTCTTTCTCTCCATCTCTTATTCTTTCCTCTGCTGTTTGTTAAGGTATCAGTTGTTATATTAAAGGCTCATTGTAGTTGTAAGTACTAACACTGACTTCTTACTGTGATTACCAAATAATATTCTTTGGAGTTGTGAATACCTCTCAGATCCATCTCCTCTTTTTGTCCCTATTCTCCTCAGTGTGCATCCCATCACTCAAAAACATGCTCTCACATGACAAAGGAAGCCGTAAGAAGAGCCACTAAATCAGGAGAGCTTCCCGTTGAATCTTTTTTCTCTTTACCTAGAGACCCTCACTTCCAGAGAGGTATTAAAGTGCAACTTCTCTCAGCCCTGAAACGCAGCCAGCTCAGAGGCAGACTCCTGCGAGCGTTTAATAGTTCCCAGCATCACTAATCGGTAGGTAAGGACAGGAGGTTAAGAAGAATACTATGTCGGAATAAAATGAACAACCCCATTGCAAAGGTCTTACATTTCTTCAAAGCAGTCAGGGAGAAGACAAAAAGAGAGAGACAGACAGACATACAATGCAAGCACTGGAGAAGGCAATCAGAATGGGTACTGAATGTGTGATGGAATTAGAGAGGTAAAAGATGATCAAATGTTTGGCAACTAACTTCTGCTGAAAGCAAGGAAACTTTGGGGTCTGAAGCCCTTTAACCTGTGCCACATGTGTCAACAGCTTGGGTCAAGGAAGATTTTCTTCATAATTTAACAATTAATCCTTGATGACACCCTGGCAAGGCAGATGGCTTTTTAAGTGGTGGTATAGAAAAAGTTGTTCTGTGGTAAGACTAACAATCCGTGAAGCTATTACACATTTCCCACTCCACCTTATGTTATTTTTTAGCAAGACTGCTTTTCTGTATAATTCTGGCTTTTATCTTCTGATTCTTTCCCTTGTTTGTTTTCCCAGAAAAACAGTTTTTTTCAGTAAGACAAAATGAATCAGAAAAAGAGATTCAAAACACTTCAGTTCTCAAGGCAAGGAACTAGAGAATGTGTGGTCCTGGAAAATTCAGAAAAAAAAAAACATTAAATGAATTGTGGGTTCTGTGGAAGAAAAAGCAACACAAACTAGTGTTTGAAAGACAGGAATCCTCATTTCCTTAACACAGACATATGCCATAAAACTAGATCACTAAAATGGCACTCTGATCTGGCCCAAGCTAGATGTGCATCCCTATTCCTTATCTTTCTCCTTTAGCTATTACAGCCATGAGCACAACTTACTTGTCAATGAGAACTGCAGCCAGTACACAGCTTCCTGCTTTGGAGATGTCATTAAAGCTATCCAGGGAGACTTCAATTAAAAAATAATTGAAAAAATTAATCATATTTGAATACCACAAGTCATAAATGCAAAACTTTTTAATTTCATTGGGAGGGCTGCTATCTACTACTTGCAGTGTTTATCATTAGTTCAGCTCTCAGGGAGAAATTCCGCAGTCCTGGACCTATGTAAAAGAACATGTGAGGACAGCTAGACATTGCCCGCAGCATCACTGTCATGAAGTCCAGTAGCTGTTGATACAGATCATCCTTGTATTTGCTTTCTTTGATCAGGATGTAAAAAGAATTATTAATGCCCAATAGGCAGAACAATTATACATGGAGCCAGTTCATGTTACATTAGCCACAGTGGAGTCTAGGATTTCTGAAGCTTGTTGAGTTCAAGTTGCATCTTGTTCTCTGAACACCTGTTTACACAGGGCAGTGTTTGGCTGCTGGTGGATCTGCCTTATGGAAATGGTTCCTTCTGCATCTGATGTCTCTCACTGACAGTGGCTGGGCTGGGCTGGGTGCCTGTTACTCCTGCCAATGTGCAAAGCATTGCCAGCATCAGCCCAGGTACCCACAGGGAGCAGAATCCACATGGGGTTTGTTTACGTTTACTGCTCTCCTCTTACAGGAAAAATGCTTGGGAGTTCTTAGGTATATCTGGTCTCAGTGCACGTGGCAGAACTGCTGCACTTCCATGCTACATGCTAACTGCTGTCCCATGTCTCTTCAGGTACATCTATTAGGTCAGGAGCAAAGCAAATGCCACATGGCATTTCCAGTGCCTGACAGACAGGATACGGGGCTCTGTGCCTTACATATATTCATCTCGAACCATACCTTCATCTCACAAATCTGTGAAGATATCAAGTCATTTGTATCAATTTTGAGAGCATGATGGTCTGGGATCTGCTCTCCAGTAATTAATATATACTGTGCAAAAGGCCTATTTATTGGACTGTTTATTAGAGTACACTGTGCTTATTTAACAGACATTTAAAGAATAGTAAGGAGGAGAGAAGAAATGGTTACACATTAATATTTGTATTTCCTCCTAGTCCCAGGCTACAGTTGAAGACTTCTAAGACACAATATAAATAGTAAACCTTCTCCTGCCATGTAAAGCCAAAAAAAGTTTTGGAACTATGGAGGTAAACAACTATGAGGTAATTTTTCTCTCTCGAGGAAATCCGGATCACATTGATCCATGCTGATGCAGACAAGCTGATCAGGCTAAGGTAAAGGACTTTGAGGAGCATGAAGTTGCTCCCACTTGCTCCTCGTTAGCTGGCATGAGGGACATAGGTAATGAGGGGAAATTGTTGAACACTGTTGCAGTCTTCATCCTCCTACATCTCAGTTTAAGTCTCACTTGTATTGGAGTATCCACAACTCTTCAGGATGACCTGTCACATACACTTTCTTTCATGGTGAAGGGACCACCACCTTTCTGCTAGGTGGAAGTGCTGCAGCAGAGGTTTACTGACTCTGTACAATACTATGAACAATATTTTGTACAATATTTTGGGGGAAGGACTAGTTTCCTCCTCCTTTGTCTTCTATTTCTTTTTAAAACCTGGATCATTTTAATGACACAGTTTCTACAGTAGCCCTACAAACACTTTATTGGCAGTAACAGAAGGTGGAGCTGAGGATAATCAGCAAGGGAAGAAAATGCTTGTCTAAATGCATCCAAATGCATCTAAATGCATCCAAATCTAAATGCATTCCAAAACAAATATTTAATGAACAGACAGAAAAATGAAGGTAGTATAAACATAGGACTTAATATTCGAAAACTATTACCCTGTTTTAATTAAGTACCAGTAGTCATGACTTCCTTATATGTTCAAATATAATACAGCCATATTACGCATTTTAGAAGAAATAAAAATATACCATCCTCTGATCATTGATCAAGGAGAATTTCTAATGAGTGCAGTGGGTATGGTGAGCTATCGCTGAATTCATACCAAGCAAACTAATTCCCGAAACTGGAAAATGCAGCAAGCTCTGCTGAGGAGTTGGGCTAATCCGCTTGGCATGTTGCTGTGCTAACTCAGCTGTGCTGCTCCTGCATCCAGCCAGCAATCTCCACCCTGCTTTACGCTGCATAAAGAAACCAGCTTGCTCGGAGAGAGCTCAGGAGCACTTCATCATGCTCCATTACACAGCTGGAAAGATGCCTCCCATCTCTCCCATGTGATAATAGGAAGTTATATTGTGCCACTGGGTTTGTCAGAAGTTGAGAAGAAAGCCAGCCTCTTCATCCTCTCCAGGCATTTCAGAGCCCTGCTAACCAGCCCACTGGGAGCCTCAACAACCTTGGAAGTCTATGGATCAGTACAGATTAGTTGCTAGTGAACAGCTATCTCCCGCCTGTATCTCTGAAAGACTAGGGAGCAGTATACAAAGATTTGCCCCCTGCATTTCTCTAAGAGTTACAAAGAAGTCAGATGAGTACATACAAATGCATATGTCACTCAGGTCTGATTGATTTTATCTATTAGAGAGACAGAAGTTAGACAATAAGTGGCACAGACTGCAGCACTGACAGCTGGTCACCTCCCAGCTTTCCTGGGAAACAACATCAGAACAATCAAACAATGTGTGAAAAGCTTTGTCCATCTAAAANAAAAAAATAAAAAAAAGTGTGAAAAACTTTTTCAAAAAAAAAAAAAAAAAAAAAAAAACAAAAACAAAACAACAAAAACGAACAAACAAAAAAAACCCCAAACAAGTAAAACATTGATTTGTTTCTAAACTTGTACAATGCCTAGGATCCAGCCTAAGATTAGTCTGCCTAGATCCCGTTAAGATCTTTATTTATACTTTCTCCCTTTCCTCTCTCCTTTATGCATTTCATTTTCTGCTTGGCGCTGCTCTGAATGGATCAGCACAGGCAACATGCAAGGTGATGCAGCCCAGGCCAGAGTAGAACAGGGACAACCAGAGCTGCAATTCCTGTCACAGCAAGGTACAAGAGGGTGAAGCGAGGGTACAAGGTGAAGAGGGACTCTGTCAGACTTTGAAAGGATAGAGCATCACTGTAATCACAATTGGGGAAAAAAAAAAAGCATGAAAAAATATTTTAGGATTTCATTTAGGAAAAAAAAAAGAAAAAGGTCAAATTCATGGCTGGGTGCTGCTCAGTATCTGTATCAGTATCTGTATTTCCCTGGATTTCTAATTTCTGATCTCCAGCTTGATTTGCTGAATCTTCAGGTTCGCCATTTAGATTAGAGGAATGCTAAATCAGGACTGCAACATAAACAGAAGATTCAGGGGTTTTATAGCATTATTATACAATACATTTACAGAAGTTTGGAAGACTGACTGACTTTAGGTTGCTCATATGCTTGCTATCAAACAGAAAGTGGTATTGAGAATATAACTATTTTAATTGCAACCACCTTCTTGCAATTCTAAGCAAAGACAAAACTTCAGAAATGTGAGGTTCCTTACTAAATTTCTTCAGCATAATTAGAAAGCATGTTTCCCATAAGAAGTTAACTAATATCATCCATAAATATTAATGTAAATTTGGTTTTAGTATTACTCAGCTGCTGTCTCTGTTTAGCCCTTGCTAAAACAATCTGTGCTCTTGGTCACCCATTCTCACCTCTGGGATACAGACATTTTCATAGCTTTCTTCCAAAGCCGTTGGGATTTGGAGGTTGTGTTTGCCCTGTGATTTTGGACATTTCATATAGTTTCTGTGAGTGACTGCTGAAATTACTTGTTAGAGTAATTTTTCTGTGGAGTAACAATTTTATAATCTCTTAAAAAATGTTCCTTGCTTCTGATGCTTTTATATTCGTTTGGGCTGGCAGACTATTAAAGAGGAAGAGTTACTGATCTCAGAAGAAATTTTTTCCTGTTAACTGTGCTCTTCATTTTACCTTTGCCTCTCCAGCAGCGAATATCCCCCAAAACGGTAGTTTTTCACCTTTATGCAGTTCACATGTGAATTGTTCTTTGGGGAGAAAGTGAAGCAAGAGGAAATATAAAGAAGAGCTAATCTCAGATCAATCATACTCATTTCTAAAGGATTTGACATATGAGCCACAAACATTTCTGTATGATGGGCTCCATGCTGATCCGGTTCCTCGTGTCAGAGCAAACTGCAGGCTTGCCGTGCTGGCTGCAAGCTCACGATTCCAAAAGCAAGCACGGGAGGGTTTGCCACAAATACCTTTCCTGTGCCAGTGGGAGGCACACGAGATTTCTGCAGATACCTTAATGCAGCACCCAGAGAAACTAAGAACAGCATACCAAAGGAAATAGCACTGAATTTCTCTATTACACTATTTTTTTTTTCTCTCAATGAAGGATATTTATGAAGGGATTACTGCTTTCATCCCTGTCTCTCCTCTGCATACTGAATGTCTGTACTACACATCTTCAGTCAAGGACTTTCTTTGTTTTTTGGGCAGACGCTTGCTTAGAGACTTCTGCAATTCTTTTCAGTTTAGTTGAGATAGTACATGCTATTCTAAAAGATCAATTGAAATACAATTTAAAAAAAATCTCAGCATCCTAGAATGAGGTTTGTTAGGCTGTGCAATAGTCTCCTGGGGATGTGGTGGAAATGACTTTGCTGGCAACATATAGAACTGCTGAAACAAAACACTAGAAATCATAAGGAGCAAATGAGATTTTTTTTCAGGGACCAAGCTGGGATCTAGCAGACATGATAGGTCAATGCAGGAAGTTTTGAT
>VYZM01024107.1:169483-182277 GCA_013398915.1 Dromas ardeola | reverse complement strand
GCCTCTAACTTTCGGTAAAAAAGGAAGGAACAATTTTCATTAAAAAAAAAAACAACAAACAAACAAAAGACCCCACCAAACCCCACTAACAAACAAAAAAAACAAACAAACAAAAACACCTCAGAAAATCACTTCTTTTAGGATATACATTCTTCCAGGGTTTAAATGACACTACAGTTCATTACATTTCTGCAATGTGTTCACTGTCACCATATACTACCTTTGTTATGGTTTAAGCCATATTTGCTTTAAGTAAGTATCCTCTTTGAAGTAGATACTTTCTAGATTTTAAGTAACATATATCATATTTTCTAACATCTACACCTTGTTTCACATTTCTATAATTTCCCAAAGTTGTGTGAATACACATATCCTTTTTCCAGGGTTGATGAGTCAGATCCTTGTCTGACTTTATTGCTTCTCACTGTTCCTCCATCCACAAACTACACTACATTTACGTTTCCACAAGCAAAACCCATACTGCAAGTTGAGGCAATCCCACAGAACACGCTATAGCATCTGTCCATCAAATTCAACTGTGAGGATGCTATTTCCTTCCACCTCTTCATATAAAACACAATGAAATGAGAGCTATGAAATATTCCTCTCCTGTATACTTGAAGGAAGTCACTTTTACGCTATCTCAAGTGTGGAAGACCTGTTAGATGTCTATGGTATACCAGGAAAGGGCAGGCTTAAAGCGTTTCTCTTATTTGCCTGCGTAAAATGTGATAAATCTTATATTCATAACTTGAAGGTAAAGCCAGAGTAAAACTCTATTTAAATGCAAGTGGATACTTACGGAAGTTATGGTATTCCTCTGTCTCTCGTCTGCATTGGTTGATGTGTAAGAGAGAAAAACCAAAGTGTGTCTTGGAGGGATGCAGGGCCAAGTTCTTCCTTGCCATTCTTTGTTAGGTCACAAGTACACTACAGTCCACCGAGCACTGTGGGACTGACACGGTTGGACTGACCAGCATTTAGCCCTGCAAAAATGGAGGTGCTAGGGGAATAGGTACGTAGATTCAAGCCTGTACAGAGCTTGTGGCTTTAACACAGTGAACTAAACCAAGATCTTTCAAATACAGATGACATTGACTAGCTGCATATAAAGATTTTATATGATTTTATAGCTTATTTCAGATTGTGCTTGTCTTGGGTGGAAGGGTATCAGGGCCTCTGGGGAAATAAAATAAATAAATTTAAAAAAAAAAAAAAAGAGAGTAGATATTTCAGTCCTTAGCTCTGGGCATGTAAAGATGACCAAAATGGAACAGCTGAGATACCCGGATTTACTCTTTTAATAGATGGTTGAAAGGGAGAGCTCTTCACCTTTCCCTGTTGTTTCAATTTCAAGAGCGTATCATTGCATGAATTTATTTCTGGGATAATCAGTGACTGTCATGAATATCTGTAATGAACTTACAGATCCCTTGGATGAATTCAAGGAGCCTTGGATCAGTCCCAAAAGTGCAACGTGTCTTTTAATAACTGATCCCCTGTACATCTGGAACTGACAAATCTGTACAAGTGGTAGGTCACAAATTCCCCATCCCCTATCTATGGACAATTTTAAGGATTTGGATCACTCTTTTTAAGCCTGAACTCTATATTGAGTTTGCTTTCAAGCTCCCTACTGTATCTGGTTTTCCTGTGGGCTTTTGTTTTTAGTTTCATGTGATTTCAACAGATGTTATTTACTGCTATTTCCCTCTGCTTTGGAGAGGATTTATCACTGAGATGTATTTTCATTTTAGTGCACAAATACATTAAATCCAGGCATGAAGCCTGACCAAAACAGCTGGAAAGTGACACTGAAATTAAGGCTATAGAGCTGCTTCTCTAATCTGCTGAGCAGTTTATATAAATGCAGTTTAAATAAAATGAGTCTGCAAACAGAAAAGCTTAAAGGATATTAAATCCTGGCTTTATAAATGATGGCCAAGCTAGCAGGAACCACCCCATAGTGTGCAATCTTTTTCTTTCGTGTAACATGGTTATCTGGCCTCAAAAGCTTCTTAGGGTAAACTTAATTAAAGCCAATGAAGAGAAAACACAAAAGGGGAAAGGTAGCTGTTTTGATTTCAGAAATTCAGTATTTTTAAATATATATTTCTGTAGACTAGAGGTATGTCTCCCTTAGTGGAAGACTTAGAGGGAGAAAGCTTAATTTCATATTTCCTTTTCCTATGATATTTACACACACACACACTCATAGTGAGCAGCGTGAAGGAGGTGGGAGTGAGTGGACATTTCCCTTTTCCTGGGAGATAAGAGTTAAGAGTAAAATAGGTTTCCCCAAGGACAGAATATGCTACACATGTTGGCAATGAGTTTGTCAGCGTTCCTAACATTTCTATACAGCTGTAATTCATGGGTTTAATAAAATATTGATATCTGTTTCCACAGTTCTATCATGCAGCAAAAATCTTTATGTGATCTAAATTAAACACTTCTGCAGTGGGCTGGAGACTGCATGTCGTCTCTTGCCCTTGTGGAAAAGCTCTCTGCTGCCCCGTCTGCTGTTCCAAATGCCAAATTTCAGAAATATCACTGAATGGGAGGGCTGTTGTTAAGAAGTGCTTGCTCTTTTATTTGAGTTTCTGTTTAGCCTGGTAAAACATCCCCCTATCAGTTTGTTTCACTGAGCTGTTGCTGAGCTACAGGCCCAAGTCTAATCTCAGATTGATGAAATGCATCCAACATGACATTTGACTCAATCTGCTCATAAATAATAATACTACTACTACTTTACATTTATATAACCCTTTTCAGCAAGAGCTCTCCCAAAAGGCCTCTTTGACCTCCAATTTATCTATTGTGACTCTCACTGAATTAGAGGCAAGCGTAATGTTCTCTACTCCACTACCACATACAGTGTGGCAATAGCTGCGAGACAAATTACATTTACGATGAGATTCCAGTCATCTTAGCTATGTGATGCTCAATAATCCATCCCAGCAGAGATCACCTGTAACATTATTAGTGCCTCAGTCACTCAGACAGCTGTCAACTGTATAGAAAGCTACCTGCCCAATAAGTACTACACCGTTTCTTCCAAATCTGGAATTTCCAACCCTCAAACAATTACACAGACCTTGGCTTGACTACATTTACTCCAGAAAAATGACACTTTTAAGCACAGGATTTTACAACTCACTGTTGACTAAAAACTGAAGTTTCATGAACTTGAAAAAAAGAGGTACCTGGACTTAGTCTGGATTTAAGGTGTTTGTGCTTCAACCTTAACCAACAAAATATCAAAATAGTGAAATTTACCACTCTGACACTGTCACATCAAAAAGATTGGAAAGGTCATATCAAAATAGGGCTTTGATCTGCTTGAAGTCAGGACTTTTTCACATTTTTGCTTGTGAGGCTGTTTTCAAAGGCATCCAGGCATCAAACAATACAGATAGGGATTTTCAGATTCATGTGCTGTGCTTATTGCAGTTGTTGAAGCCTAAATACCACAAGTAAAATTGTCTCTGACAAATCGTGAAGACTGGCTTTAGCAATCTGCCAACGCACAGCACCTATCTGCATATCCATCTAAGAAACTCACTGTAAGACATTTTTCTCTCTCTTCCTGCCAAAACTGTACAATTGTACAATTCCTGTTGCCTTAAAGAGGAACAAAATTTATCCAATGTGCCATTTTTACTTTCATGTAAAACTTTCTCATTTGTTTAATACAGAGAGTAGAGTGTAATGTTTTTTAAACAATCTTCAATTACTTATGTTACTTTAAAATATCATTATGGCTCACACACAGCTGACGACAAACTTTACAAGAATATGTGGAATACACAGTAGTAGAAAGAGAATGCACTAACTCTGGCACTTAAAATTCTCAGCTTGTATATGAGAGATCCAACCATAAATTCCTGTTCTGAATCAGGAAGAGCAAGGACATGAACCTTGCAGTGACAGCTCAGGGATTTTAGCTATTCTGGCATGATTTTTTATGATCCCTGGTTTTTATTGTAAAATTTTTAAGCAGCTTCTTGTTAATCCAGTTTAGCTCTATTCCCAAGATTATGCCCATAAAGCCATTACATAGCACCTTGTTCTTGCAAAGAGGCCAATGTGATCAGCAATTACCAAAAGTAAACAGGATGCTGATGTTATCATATGTTATAGATTGAACCAACCCTGTAACAGAATCGAAGAAAAAAGTCTAATGAACCAGTGATTTTCTCTACACGTCCTGGCCTATTATGTTCTTTTTTTGTTTTTCTCACCTGCTATACCCTTGTCCCCACATCCAAACATGCAACTTTTCCCATTTCTGTTTAGTGTCTGCTTATCACTGCATGAAAAGTCAGATATATATTTGCTATACAGAGAGAGAAATTTTCAAATCTGTATTTAGACTAAGGCCCCAGGTAGGGTTAAAAAAATCTCACAAGTCTCTCAGTGTTTCAGCTCTAACAGCAGACATCCCGTAAACTCTTACAGTTAAGTTAAATA
This sequence comes from Dromas ardeola, assembly GCA_013398915.1. Lineage (NCBI taxonomy): Eukaryota > Metazoa > Chordata > Aves > Charadriiformes > Dromadidae > Dromas > Dromas ardeola. The sequence goes on along the minus strand of VYZM01024107.1, from coordinate 177,804 downwards.
TATACTATATGCCAGCTTTACAGTTTGGCATGTTATAGCAACTGAAACCAAAAGGTTAAGTCAATGATTCTGATCTCGTAACCTAAGTCTGAGCTACTCATTCCTACCTTCCTTCAGATGAAGTAATCACATAAAAATAAAGCACTTTATAATAAAAACAGTAAGCGTTCGGACCTCTGTTCAAGACAGAAGGAATTTTGATAGTTCTGATTTTATGGACTCTAGACTAGGGTAGCAAAAATATGTTGATTTTCTTACAGGGGATAGAAATAAAGTGAAATGAAAGCAGATGGATCTGCCCTAGCAGTGAACCATTGGATACAATACTTTGCTTCAGTGAGTATCCAAATTATTTTCAGGTAGTTTGGCACATAGGTAATTTATGTTCTTCGTTCTCTGCCTGCTATTTAGAAGCCATTTCTCAAGTAGGGATTGTTCTCTGAACTATTCACCTTTGCATGCACTATTTCACTCTTAACTCTTCTAATATTCTTCTTAAGGTTAACTTAGTGAAGTGAATTCAATACACATTTTTGTTGCACTCAGAGACTCTGCCTGTGGCTGGGGTCAACCGAAAAAATGCAAGGGTGCTCTTAGGTGACTGCTTGCTTGATGACTGCATGTATCATGCAACGCAGGCTGTCCCAGCCATGATACGTTTGCTGTCACTGACCAGAAGAAACTATTAGGGCACAGCATCCCTGCAAAGGGCAAATTTTTTTTTTAATAAATACATAAGTTCTTCTTTAGAGACCTCAAGTACAAAAACTGACTTCTAGATGTAGTACATTTTGTTTAATATTTTGGAGTATAAAAGATGTCCTGGTTTGAGCCACACAGGACTAATTTCTCTTCTAATGCTGGCGAAAACTCCACTTTTGGAAGACTCAAGTGTCTGAATTTGTGAAAATATTTACTTTACAGCCAGCTAGGTTATGTGGGATTCAAGGTCTCAGTGTTTTCAAGCATTGCCAGGTGCAGGGATGAGGAGGAGCAAGGCCTGGGCATTTGACCCAACAGAATTATTTCATACCATGAACATCACATTCTATATAAATTAGAAAGTTTGCTGTGTGGTTTCTCTCTCCCTTGATGGTGGCAGTCCAGAGAAACTCCTTGCCCTGGTGCCGGAGCCCTGAGCCCTTCCCTTCCTACCAAAGCCGTTGCACTCACAGTGTTCGACATTTGCTGTCCACTCCTGGGGGCGCACAGCTTCCTGCTGATAGAATTGGCTGAGTATAATTCTTGTATATCTTATATTAGTATCAGGATTAATACTTGTTCTTTTGTATTATTGTTAATTATTTAGTCTTTTCCAATTAAATCTATTTATATTTCAACCCTTGTGTTTCCTTGCTTTCCCTGATTCCCCTTTCCAGGTGGGGAGGGGTCATCGGGTGATAGTATAATTGTCTAAATGACAATAAATTGTTACGGGTTTTCTCAAACCATAACAAAGAGAATACTGAAGCCTATATTATTGTCTCAGATGAGCTGTATCAGAAGACGGGGTGTTAAAAACATACAGCTTGGAGACTCCAATTTCCTGATCCCACAAACAGGAAACCAAAACGTTCATTCGTCTGAGAAATATCAGGCAGTCAGCTCATACCAAAATAAGCTGAAGATGATGGTGACTGAGGAGTGAGGAGACACAATGAGGAGACAACGATGGTCACCTAGATGTCCCCCGTCTGTGTTTAGCTGGGCTAAACGTGTCACTGCACCGCTAGCCTCAGCAGCCCCCTGTCTCACTTCCTGATACACAGAGCAGTTCAAACACCCCCATCATCCCTGTATCAGCAGAGCACTGCTGTTAACCCCAGTATCGGAGGTACGCTTGAAGGGCTTGTGAGCTACATGTGATACAACATATGGATATTGAAGAAACGCACATGGAGTCTGAGAATGCTCAAACTCCCTGGGGATAAGCAGCCCTGGTTTCTACAAAGATTGAGACATACAAAAATCTGACAGTATTTTTATCCTTACTGGTATCAGTTCTCCCCTTCACTTGGTGGGGTAGTTTAGGATAGAAAAGTGATACTATTCTTATTGACAGATACAAAAACTTCACGGAGGAGGCAGCTGTGAAACCAAAGACTCTATCCACAATGGGACTTCGGTACCTGGAAATCGTAACACTGAACTAAGTATGCAGGCTCGCTATACAAAAAAGACTCAAACGCTTCAGAAGTGTGTGATACACACATGCCTCAGTGCCTACAACAATACAAGATTTAAAAAAAAAAAAAAGCAAACAAAATAAACCACACACCCCCTCCCCCAACAGTCAAACAATCTAAATGTGTACAACAGTAGCCTTATTACAAGGAATTGCTAGGTATCACCACCATATCTATCTGGGTTAAGCTACAAATACACACAAACTTATACCTTTGGAGATTCCTAAATCTTTCAGAATCATCTGAAAGGCTACAGAGCTGACACGAGTAGATTTACAGAAGAGGATAAATCTTGGCAAAACACTGCATAGTAGTTCAATTATCCTGCTTCGGGGAAATCTAATTTAATTGCTGGAATGCAATCACTTCCGATAAGGTTTGATACCAACATCATTATCTGTCTGTAAATGTATCTTCACCAGATGTTCTTTCTAAGGCAACTAAATAAAATTGGTAGCTACCCACTTCAAACAGCAAACTATTTGTTGTTACTATAACTTGTAAAGCATCTAGTCAGAGGTCAGTAACTAATTTTACTAAGAAAAATAGAGATTGTAGCTGCCTCAAAAAAAAATATAATTCCCCTAGTACTTATTATTGCCGTGTTCATTTTCTATATAATTCTCCTGGCACAGTACTTCATTACTGTGTGTCCCACTTCCTACATACTCCTCTGCTGTGCCATTTTCTGGAGGGTAAAAATGAAGTCCAGCATCTCATCTCATGGGTGTTTGAATGAACTATTCCAAAATTTGATGTTTAAGGATGTTGGGAAACTGCTTTCCCATGTTTCCCTAACATTTGAACAGTTCCAGCCTATGCAGCTGAACACATTTTTTCATTGTTCTAGTTATGCAAAAACACCTTAAATATAAAGAATGTATAGCTCCTAAAGTCCTTTTACACTGCAGGATTGTGACGTTAGGTACACCTAGAACTCACGCAGACACCCTGTGGTCAACGTTAAACGAGCTAGGTAGGGCACAAATTAGAGTGGGGTTACAGAGGCACGGCTGATTAACTGCACAAATACATACTTGGTGATCTGCAGCCACAACACAGCCCACATTGCTGGTAGCTACACTCTTCTTGCTAGATTAAAAATCTGGGTACATGTTAAGGAACTGCTAGCATGCTTCGAGAAAGTAACCTTCATATAAGAAACAAGCCCACTTGACTCTCTGATCTCCTTCCAAATCCTTCTGTTGACAAGATTATTAGTGATCCAAACTTACTACTATAGCAGTATTCCTCCACCTTATGACCTGTATCTGACAAGACTTACTTTGTAGTTCTCGTGCAATTTATCAGCTCCATCCTCAGAGCCTGAGGTACCTTACTGTCATGTGTAGGCAGAATGCTGATCAGGGCTGGAGGTTTCCTGCTTTACAGGATGTCACTATTGCAAGGAGAGTTAAGTGATTCATTTGGATCACTTCTCATTTTCAAAGCAGACATCAGAAAGAGCATTTTACATTGTCTTGGCTGAAGACAAGATGTTAGGCTAAATGGCTATTCAGTTAGACACAGGACAGCCATTCTTATGTTCCTACATGTTTTAATGTTCTCTGGTATTGAAGGAATTAAGTACTTGGAGGTTCTGAGTTGCAGCATGGTGCCATTTGGAGTGTACGAGAGCAAGGAATGCAATGCAGTCCTAATGCTGATACTGAAGCTATTTCTACAATTCATTGACGAATTCTATCTCAAGTAATTTGTATTTATGAAACCGCGTAATAGACCTAAGTGGTTTTTTTAGATGTTAAGCCTATCCAGTGTAATCACACTGTAGTGAATGTATCTATTGTTAGCATTAGCACTGAGAATTTAAAACTTGAATAGATTTTTGTTACCTAGGGAAATTTACATATGTAAATTTAAGCAGCAAAAATCCCCAACCTATCTGTATTGAAGTTTTCTTGTCTTGTATGGTAAAAATCTTAAAATAATTAATCTTTTATAGGGGCACAGTTTAGCAAGATGTGCTATTTTGAAAATAGACCTTTAAGCTTTGTAAGCCTGCAAAATTTGCAAATAGATGAGAACCAACCCTTAGTAAATGAGATAAGATGATAACGTATGTACTCTTTAACTAATTGTAGACATAATGTCTAAAAATCTTGTGAAATAACTTCTGTTATGCTAGGTATTAATATAAATTAGCTCAGCTGTGAGCATGGTCTCTCTTTTCTTAAAAGCTGAATAGATTTGCTGTGACATTACTGTAAAAACCTCTGGAGATGCTCTGTGGATAATGATGAATATTGAATTAATTTCCATAGAATTAAACTACACTGAAACATTTGACTCCTAGTTGTACTACCCGTTTTGTTCCCACAACCCCGCCAAACAAATTTCATACTTAAGTCCTGTATCTTCAGCTTAAATATTAGGGCACACGCCATAGCCATCCTTCTCCCAAATAGCCACTGGCTTATCAAAAGAGACAACTGGACTCTGCAAGTGAAATTTTGTAAAATTCTGTTTAAGAAACCCAAGTGAATCCATGCGAATGTGACACCTGGTCTTCGCCCAACTATTCACAAAAACCTGTTAACCTCAACACAAAAATGTGGTGTTGGAAGTGGAAGGAAGAAAGCACAGACTGGTGGATTTCCACATCTCCAACTACCATGCACAGTGACGACTATTAGAAAGTCACGATCTTCCAACTCTTTCTATAGAGTTATTCTCTTTACAGTTTAAGAAAAAGCCTGCGCTATTTTGGATACCACTGTGTAGAAGCACTTGATGCTCCTGACTACAATACAGTCTTCTCGTACTTGGAAGAAAATTTCATTTGTCTCCCAGAGGGCTCCCTGATCAGAGCCATCAACATCATTTGATCTGACAGCAGACAAAAACTCTCTTCAGAACAAGATACTTTACCTACAGACAGCTGTACCTGAGCAACAAATACATGAGCACATTTATACTCTCTAGAGAAATGGAAAGTTGCATGAAGAGAACCATGGTCAGCAAGACACTGGTACACAAATACAAAAGGAGGTTAAAGGAGGACTCCCACCTTGTGCTTCTGTGGCTCTCAGCAATCTTACTCCAATTCCTATTCCCCTTTACAGGAGGGACCTATGGAGCATCCTGACGAAACTAAAGAGGTGTGGGAAAGCAGGGCAGATACAGGGGCAAGGCTGTGAAATCACTTATGAAAAGTCCCACAGAGGAAGACTGGCACGGGAAGTAATAGATCCACCACTCTAACAGGGTGCTGTCTGCTGTTGCCTGTAACCCTACAAGGTGGTGGAGAGATTCCCCAGCTCCAGCTGGTGGAGACCCACCACCTGCACAAGCCCACTCACCTCTGGCTGCAATTTAACCCAAGTTAAATAGCTCCCAGGTCCTTACTAACGGAGTGACCTGAACTGGAGCTTGGTTTCCAAGTGCTTTATTTTACCTCATGTTATAGAAGTTCTCCCCTTCTGTGGCATGAATATTTCCAGCACAAGTCCTGCTTTTCTTTATCATGTCTGAATGTGTAGCAGTAGAAATAACAAATATGAACAGGGGAAGCTCTGGAAAAGGATCCATCAAGTTATTTGGGGTTTATCATCCTCAGAATGAAACTAAGACAGGTTGCTGACATGAAGGAACAACAACCGTCCTTTCAGAGAAAGCCTCTTACCTTACTCCATGTTAACAGGAACAGTTAGATTAGCAGGCAGCATTAATTAATCCCCACTGGTACTACATACCCTATTCCCTGAAAGGCAGGACATACTTTCTCGATAAGATTTTGCAAGCACAATTAGCATAGTGCACAGTGAGACAGGTACAAAAAGGTATAAGAATTTTGTTTGACTGCAAGGTGAGCCTTGTCTCAGCTGCTTTGACTAGATCCCAGTTCACAAGAACATCCTTTCCCTTTAGATCTACACCCAAGGACAGGTACAGTTTTGTGGTTCTTAAAATGGATTTAAGATAATTGTCTACTTAGTAGTTTGTGTACTCTTAAAATCCTATTTATTTTTGCAGTGTTAATAGCCAAATCATCCAGGGTTCAACCCAAACTACCACAGGAGCCTGTGAATGAACCACACTGAACAAAGACTAGGCAAACATTCTTCTCTTCTACCAATCTTCTCAAAATAGGCCATCAGGCTTGCACCTGACTGCCTAAGGCACCCTAAGTCTCTTTAGGGTAGCCATTTATCAGAAGACATCCAAAATAACTTACACATATTTTCTGCTCTGTGCTGGATTTAACCTGAAAGTAAGATTTGTTTCCAGTTTCTAATTCCTGATAATAGATAAAATTAAAAAGAAAAAGAGAAGGGTAAGAGAAGGGTTGTGTTTTGGGGTTTTTTTGGGTTTTGTTTGTTTGGTTTTTAAACAGAAAGATGAAACTTCAAATAGTCTTGAGGAAAAAAATACAGTCAACTTTTATTTCTTAACACTTGCTTAGGTTTTAATCTGAGAACGTCTATGCATACAATGACACTTGCAAATAGCTTTCTTAGTGCAATATCTTTATAGGAGTGATTTGGAATATCAGTTCATTTAAGATTAATATATATTGCTTTCTTTTTTAGTTGCCAAAATGCAATGCTTTAGAAATGATGGTTTATTTAGTGTTTGTATTTATAAGCCTATTAAGTATGATCTTAACACTAATATGGTAGAAGTGTTAACCACATCGTCATCTCTCCTTCCGATTTTCAATTATGGTCTTATTGTATCAGGCAACCTTCTTACAGCACAGACCTGGTTCCACCAGGTATTGGAAGCCAACTTTGACAGAGTGATTTTTTTTTTGCTATTATTCCTGTCAATGCTAAAGAACAAACACACCCTGGGGTCAATAGGCTGACCTCTAAACCAGAGGATCTCAGCCTTTAGTGTGCAAACTACCTGCAATTCGTAAAACATCAGAAAGTATTTTAAATGATGGGGGGGTGGGGGGTGGCAGGGGGGGAGGGCAAAAAATATTCCTATCCATTAAATCAAGGAAAGAATTTAAAAGGAGGAGAAATAAAAGTACTGGATGACTATTTAAAATTCAGTCTAATTTTTATTTGACTGTGAACATAACTGTGTCAAGCCATGCACAACATGGGCAACAGTGAGAACAGTTAATTGATTTTGTACCAGTAAAAGTGCAACCTTGACTTTCTGAGGTTTTCCTGCAGGACTTGCCTATTCAGGCTGCATAATCTTTATTAGTGCTGAAAGCGTTAGTATCATCACATTGCTTTGTTAATAACTGAAGCATAAAAACAGGCATTCCATGAGGCTTTTTGTAGGATCACTTTTCAAAACAGAAGAACTCTAATTTGTGTTAGGAAGTTGCATTTCATAATGTAAGAGATCACAAAATTCTAAGTACCCATTGAGAAGAAAAAGCTAAGGCTGGTGTTTGCTTTTAGCCTGATTTGATCAAGGTCAGTTTCTGCATGTCAGTATGCGTGTGCTTTTATCTGTCTCTCTCATCCAACTAAATAACTTTTAAGCCAATTTCAGCAACATTGGACAAAGAGTAAAGGTCTTTGAAGTAGGTCTCCACATTCTGGGTGTAAATTTTCCACAAAATTACTGGAAACAGATACGTAGGTAGAGATGAAAGGCCATCCACTGCTGCACTGAGTATGTTACAGTGTGACCTCAATTCATAGTAAGCCTCAAGGAATTTACAGAGGATAGAGAGGTGCTGAGTGTCCCAACATAGAATCATAGGGTTGGAAGGGACCTCTGGAGATCACCTAGTCCAACCCCACTGCCAGAGCAGGGTCACCTTAGAGCAGGTTGCACAGGAACACGTCCAGGCGGGTTTTGAATGTCTCCAGAGATGGAGACTCCACCACCTCTCTGGGCAGCCTGTTCCAGTGCTCTGCCACCCTCAAAGTAAAGAAGTTCCTCCTCGTGTTTAGGTGGAACTTCCTATACTCAAGTTTGTGCCCATTACCTCTTGTCCTGTCACTGGCACCACTGAAAAGAGCCTGGCCCCATCCTCCTGACACCCATCCTTTAAGTATTGGTAAGCGTTGATAAGGTCCCCCCTCAGCTGTCCTTTTTCTAGACTAAAGAGACCCAATTCCCTCAGCCTTTCTTCACAAGAGAGGTGTTCCAGTCCCCTAATCATCTTTGTAGCCCTTTGCTGTACCCTCTCCAGCAGTTCCC
>VYZM01024107.1:158777-168782 GCA_013398915.1 Dromas ardeola | reverse complement strand
TCCATCCGGTCATGCCATCATAGAAGGCTATCAGATTAGTCAGACATGATTTCCCCTTGGTGAATCCATGCTGAGTACTTCTGATAGCCCTCTTTTCCTCCACATGCCTTGAGATGACGCCCAGAACGAGCTGTTCCATCATCTTTCCAGGGATGGAGATGAGGCTGACCGGCCTGTAGTTCCCCGGGTCCTCCTTCTTGCCCTTTTTGAAGACTGGAGTGACACTGGCTTTCCTCCAATCTTCAGGCACCTCGCCTGTTCTCCAGGACCTTTCAAAGACGGTGGAGAGCGGCCCAGCAATGGCTTCCGCCAGCTCCCTCAGCACTCTCGGGTGCATCCCATCAGGGCCCACGGACTTGTGAACATGAGAAAAGTTTCCATCTGCACCCAAATGTTTATTAACTGTGATATAAATAATCCCACCATGGAACTCCAAGCCACCAGGAACCAGACTTCATTACTGCCACTTCCACCAAACCACCTTCCCTGTTCTGTTCAGGTGTGTCAGCAACCCGCCTGACTAAAAAAATATACCCAGAGAAGACCCCTTTCTCTGCTGCATGAAACTGTTAGCCTTTGGATTCGTGTCTCAAAAAAATTTACTCCTGTACAGTCTATTTGATCTCAACACATTATCACTTATCATGGTGCAAGCACTGTTTTGTTCCTGAATCCAAACACTGGAAGCTGAGAAGGTATGTAGGATGTCACATCTCATACAAGGAAAGGCTGAAAGCCACATAGATACTGGCATTTATGCCCATGCATTACACTTTCAACCGGAAGTCATCCTGCTCTGTGCTTAGTATGAATCTATGGAGAGGAACTAAGAGGAATTTAACAGCTCCTCCCCACACCTCCCCCTTTTCCCATCTCTAATTTATTTATAATAAAGACAGATTTATAAACCTAAGGAATGTTTATACCCCAGCACACATTGGAGTTGCTCAAAATCATACTCAGCTGCCAGTAGCACCAGCTATTTCAGCAGCTACAATACAGGCATACAACTCCCTTTTTCTCCTAGGAATACCCTACACACAGAGACAGAGGATGATATGAATAATACATTGCCCCTAAGCCACTTAGGTATTCAAAGTCTTCAGGCTATTTCTTGCTCTCACAGAAAGAGAAGACCAAAGTGCCCTGATTTTTTTTAATAAGTACAGGTTGTGATTATTTTTTCTGTACTTCCTAATCTTCCTGTCTAGTTAACTAAAATGTAGCACAAAACACAGGTTGTAAAAAGCATGAGACTTATGGTGTCCATAGAGAGGGGAGTGGCTGCAGAGATGCCTGCAGAGGATACTGGGAGAAGGAAAAGAAAAGGATTTCAGTAGAGCATTTTATTAACTATTGCTTTTTCCCCTATCTCTGATTACATTTGCATTTTTTAGAGCTTGCTCCTTTAGAAGCCTTCTCCTACTCTACAGCTCAGATGCTGAAATGAGTAGGAATAGCACGCAGATCTAAATCAGTCATTTGTTGTCTAGCACTTCCTTGGGATATTAAGGTGGACTGGCTACCTCAAACCCCTTCCTTCAGCTGGTTAATCTGTCAAAGTACTTCAGCAATGCTTATGATTTTCTTATTCTTAACAGTCATTTTCAAACCTCCTGGAATGTATTACCACTAAAAGAGCCAACCCCAAGTGACATCAGTATACAGGCCTGTAGCATAAAAGCACCTTGAGTTTTCCTCAAAGTACAGACTTGCAAAAATGATCCTGCACCCTACTACCACCCTTTGAACTGCCCTCCATTCCCAGATTTCCTTCTGTAGTCTTAGCATGAAAGCCTACAAGGGAACGAGAGGCTGTCTTTGTCTATTTCTGGCTGTGCCTTGTGTAATAGAAGTATCAACCCCTGCATTATGAACCTGTAATCATTTATAGCAACGATTGTTTATTTTAATTTTCATAACAGTAAACGAGGCAAAAAATCTGAAGAATGAATATTCACGTAACTTAAAAAGCGCATTGTCTGTCCCCTTGTCCTCACTTTGTCATCCTTCTCCAGGGACATTAAGTACAAGCAAACACAGATTTTCACCACCCCAAAACAAGGGATAGCATGAATCCCTGAACGTCTTACCTATGTTGGCTGCTAACAAACCTTTTGCTGCTTGTACTTTCTCATCGCTCTTGTGCTGCCAGTGTTTGATGATGTTCAGTGAAATCTAGAGACAACAGTCAGCAGTGCTCAACAGCACTGAGCATAACGAGCTCTTAATTCTGAAAGATGCTATCAAAAAGGTTGGAAGTACAAAATCTACTTGAGAGTTGAAGTGCGGCTGTCTATTTAACAAACAACAAAGATACCTCACATCAGCTTGCATACATATTTGGAACAAAGTGAAGGATCTACTCCAGTTTCTCCACAGGACTCACCATATTTACAGGAGGGTCAACAGAAGGTTCTTAAGGAAAGTGAGTCCTTAAACATCCATCCTAAAACAAGTCAGTAACATTATTCATTCTTCACATCTTTTTCTACACATAATAATTAAAGACTCTCTAAGAACCTTAAAGACCGCATTGCAACTCTCAGTTCCATTTTCTTATAAAATTCTTTGATTTAAATAAGTATATAGAATAAACAGAGAAGTCTTAAGTATGAAACTGTCTGTGACTGTTTGACAAGCAGAGCTGCTGAAGCTGTATCCCTATAAGCAGAGACAGAAATGCTGCCATCCCATTCAAAACCACTTATTAGACATGACCAGAGCCAATTTGAGTCTATGACAGAAATGTAAGGGCAAGTTACCTGATTGCAGAGGTACGCAAAGACAGAGCTACGAAAGAACAACAGGACTTCAAGCTCATCACTAGACAAAAAGATCATTGCCAGAGAGCCAAACTTATGAAAGCTTATCTGCATTTCTAATTTGGAACTGATGGCTTTAATTTGGTTGTTAAGGCTGGGGAATCCATGAGTTCAGGACAGAAAATTGTCTACATCTGTGCCCTGCTTCTGGATTGGGAAACTGATTAATGGGCTTGAAAGACAGCTAAGGCTATCACAGCTGCAGAATAAAAATAAAGTAAGCTAGTTAGCAGCTTTTATCTTCTAAAAAGGCAGGACAAATAATAAAGCTTCACCACACACCAAAAGGCCTTTCACACTGAAATACTGCTGGCTCGCTTCTATGGCAGCGTGAACACAAACTGCAGGGTGTGGAACAAGTTGCACTAAGCTGGTGAAGAAGGCAATTAGCAGAAGTGGAAAACTCCAGGCTATTTCCCTTCTTCCCACATATTACTTTAAGAAAGCACCACTGCATGACACATAACTCCCCTTCCTACCTACTTTAATCTATATTCAAAGAACATTAAGCAGGTAAGGCAGGGTAATGTTGTTCACCCAGCAGAAACTAAGTAAAGATGATCAGGGAAGATCCATTCATCCTCTCTTCCAAAAGAGAACTAGAGGATGTCAAAGAAAACTAGCAGGTGGCAAGTTCAAAACATGCATTATGTTTGTCACCTAATGCCTAGGGAATCTCTTTGGCGCAGAATGCTATTGATTTCAAAAAATTACCTGGGTTCAAAAAGCAGTTTGGCAAAAAACAAGAGGTAAAAGAATAGGACTCCTCATTTTTATCACATTAATGCCACTTGGAAAACTCAGTTTTGTAGAGCTGAACCAAATGACTCTAAGGTGCTATCTCAGCTAGAAAACATAGAAAAACGTTGCAGAAATAATGTTGGCAAACCTGCAGAAAAAATATTAGGTGCCTGTAAAATGAGAAGATGTTGGTTTTCTTCACTAATATGCGAAATGCAGTATTGGATACTGACTTGTCTTTTGTGTTACTTAGGCTTTGTGATAACACTGCTGATAGTTTTCACCTAGTCATATATTTAGCAAATATAGCAAATTAGGTGAAGAAGTGAGCTAGTAGTCAGCAAAAGCAGTCAAACATATATCCAAGAATGAATTCTGCATTATAAATAAAACAACATACAGCGAGATCTTTTCCTCTGACTGAACCACAGCAACTACTCTACTAATCCCACCAAATCCCATTTTATATACTCCACTGCAAAACACTTGGCATCAGACACAGTCTAAAAATCAGTTGGAAGAAGCAGTGTCTCTCGAAGGCCATGCTACTTACGTGCCACGTACTTCGCTTCTCTAAAGACATTTGCCACACCCACTTGGATGGGCCAGCTACAGAAACCTACCTAGGATCTACTTCCGTTCCTTTTTTACTTTGTTGTTGCTGTTGGGTTTCTATTCAATCAATGTACAATGAAATAATTAGCCTAATTTCCTACAGAACCAGCCATAATGTGACACCCTGGCAATGCGTGTGCCTTGGCGTGTTCAACCAAAATTACAGAACAAGGAAGAGGATTTAAAGATACTCAGTTCCTACAGGTTTCATAAAAGCCAGAGCAGAGGAGAAAGAAGACTGGGATTAGTACTTTTGGAAGTTCACTCCCCTCAAGAGTTTTTATCTTTTTGGGCAGTCTCTACAGCCAAACATGGCAGCCCACATTTTGCCACTACTCTGCAGAGGAGAGCTGATAGGGGAAACAAAGGGAAATTTTCTTGGTGTTTGCAGAGACAGCAGAATATCTTTGCATATTTCAGTAAAAAAAACACTTAATCAAGGTGCATAACCTACGAGATTCCTTCATCCTATTGCTTAGCTTCTATGCTTGGCTGCCAAGCCTATGCTTGGCTGCTTCTGTAGAAAGTGAGTCTCTTGCTCTGATTATTCTGCTCCTTGCTCTCTTTTTCCCTACAGTGATAAGCTTAGACAGCTTCTTTCTTTGCTCCTCCATTGGACAGTGAACTGTTGGGCTTTCAGGTATATTTTGTATTCTGCTGAATGCTTTCTTCTCCACTGGGAAAGCATCCTAAACCTCTTCTTCAAACTTTGTCACCTTTTCTTCTAAGGTGAAGCACCACTGCATAAGATGAGGAACTCGATATATTTTTAGATCAGTAAAGGATATTTTTGTCCCTGGTATTATTACGAATTGTACCTTTGCAATATGTTATTAACTCATACATTTACTTCACTCATTCTCTTAATGGCAATAAGATCATAACTGCAAACCTGAATTCTATCCATTTGTCTTATCTGGGATCTTCTTTCTTTTCTACTATCACTGCCCCTGACAAAACACTGGCTTGTACACCTGTGTACAGCTTAAAATTAATAAATGTTCCATTTGCTTTCAGGTTAAGAGCTCATTTATCTTCTGCTGAAATCTTGTCCATTGCTCTTATAAAGGATTACCTTGCACAAATGGTGCTAGTGATGTCCTCTCATCCAAGCTCTTCATGGTCAATGAGTGTTTGCAAATTTGTGGAAGTCAATGCAATGCAGCGTAATGCTTGGATGTTTTTCTGAGTATACGGCTTTTTGCTGCTGGTCCCGATCCAGGCAGCTCTGCGTGTTGCTTTTGTGAACTCAACACTTTGAGCTTTTCTTCCCTTTCTACCCACATCTCCTTTCTGGACTTTCTGCAACCACTCCAGTGTCAGAACATTGTTCTCCTCTCAGTTCTGCCCTTGTGATTGCTTTTCCTTTTCAAATCACCTTGCTTCCTTGAAGGTTAATTCCGGTTTTCAAAAAGTCTCTCTCTTGATGTTTTCCCTTACACCCCATCATAAGCTCTGATCAGGATCTCATGCAGCCCCTTGCAAATTGACAAATTGGCTCTTCAGCCTCAGAACAGACACACATTCCTCTTTGTGTTCATTTTCTTTTTCTACTCTGTTTAAAAGCTGCATCTCATATGTTTTATTTTTACCTGAAGCGAAGGACTCACTCCTGAAATTTCTGTAATATGGAATATCATAGTTAGTCATCTCTGCCTGAGTTAACAGTAAGATATTAAAAGTACGAGTCATCTATTGTCATAAAAATGAGGCTATATTCTGTCTGTCTTCTTGCGACTGGCTCCCATTGCTCTCAGTGCTATTTGAGCGCATTCCCATCACCAGCCACATTTCCAGAATGTTTCGGAGAGGTAAATTGCTACCAGTGGTTCCTTAGCTCAGTAATATCCGTGTTCAACAATCACTGAGAGCAAAGCAATTCAGCAGTGATCCATTTATGTCAGGGTGCGAGCTCTGACTACTTAATTACACAAGTCTCTAGACCATACAACTGCCTCTTTACCACCAAAACATCTTAAAGATATGATTATTACGGAAATGAAAAAAAAAAAAAGGTAGTTCATGGAAGATTTGTGAGGAGAAAAAGGATTCATAAGGGACTATTTGAAAGAGAAAACATGAAAACAAACTTACACGCAGAAGGGAGCAATAGCCTGACAAAGGAGAGGAACAAGTGTAAACAAAAGGGTCACGAAGTTTTGTTTCATTGCCCCTAATATACCATGGACCATTCACGAAAAATGTCATGGAGAAGTCTAAGTAAAGCATTGCCCCTACAACAAGCATCAGTCTTATGAGAGAAGAGGATTATTTCTTTTCCTTCATAACCCAAGCAGGAGCATGAGAAAGCTTTTCACATCCCCTGGTCACCAGCATGAATTCCAGGTGATAAAATTAATTTGACCTAATGGTGTCAAATAAAAGTAATACTTTCTGTTAAAACCTTTATAACTGCCAAAAATTAGGTCACTTGAGTTATGTTCCCTATGCTAGGTAACACCAATCTGTTCATGAAAGAGAATTACTGAGACCAGCAAAAAAAGGAGAATTTTAAACGAATAAAAAAAAGGACCCACATGACATTAAGGCCAGAGATTGTACTGAACTTTTGGTTTGGCTTTTGGATGTTATCTCTTGCTTTACCTCCTGTGTGCGTCGGATTGGGCATTGCCAGCTCTTGCAGATTTGTACAGCCAAGTGATTTGAGCTCCTGGGGTAGGCGCTCTTCAGCTTAACTGACAATGTTAAGATTTGTGCTTTTCCCTGGTAGCCCCCATGTGATAATTAATTTTGCATTCCCTGTTATTTGTCCAACCAACACAGCAGCTAATTACATAAATTTCAATCTTGAAACCAAGCTTACTATCTCTCTTACCAGCATAAAGTCCTTGTTTTGGAAATATTTTTTTTCATTACTATTATCAATTCCAAGGACCTCTCTGGTTTTTCACTTTTCAGTTGGAATCCTATTCATCTTAACATTAATTTCCTTTAATGTTGACATAAACTGAAGGAAAAAGCTTGGAAAAAAAAATCATATTCCCTATCATATTCCCTTTATCTATGCACCAAAAATAAGCAGGATGCAGCTGAACAAAATGTTTCTTTTTGGGCCAAAGTGATTTCTGGTTTTCTTCTCTACAGCTGCCCTTCTTCCCAGATTCATGTGTCAGGTACAGAGGTTTTTAGCAGTGCAGCACCAAACCAACCCCTTTAGTATTCATCCAGCATTACCTGAGTGTGCCCCTGCCCTAGGCACTGCCCAATTCCCTTTGCCAGTCTGCCAGAGTGGCTGGTGGGCCTGGCCCTGGAAAGCCCTCTCTTCCTTCCCAGGCCAGCTGCAGAGTCCTTCTTGGGCCAGATTTGGTGTAGTGAGGGGGAACAGGAGAACAGAGGGGAGGAACAGGACCCATTTTTTCCACAGCAGAATAGAAGCAGAGCTGCTGTTAGCTGCTGACTCGAGCCCCCATTTATCTGCCCACGTAAATCTCTCAGCTTCTGAGAGAATGGGAATGAACGTTTCGCTTGCCTCTTGCCAGAGACCTTCATCAGGCTTGTCTTCTCCAGGACACAGAGAGTGAGGAGGGATTGTATGGGGTGGTACAAGCACCTCCATGGCTGGGTCTTTCGGCTAGAGAGCAGCCAGTTCACAAACTGAAACTTTCAATATTGCACCTACAGAAGATGAAACAAAGAGTTTTACCTTCCCGTGGTACTTCACTTAACCAAGTGCTCTGTGGACCACCGAAATCAGTCACCTAACGGAAAAGGCCTGTAAAGGTCAAGCAAAATGGCAGTAGAAGACTTGGGGATACACTAAAGTGGTTGCTGATGGCAGGGCTTACTGAAAGCTGTCATGAGTATAGAATTCACCATATACGCTAAGAATGCAACATTTTTCATCCAGAAAGAGAGCTTCTACAACCTGAGGTTAGAGAGGACCTAAAACCAAGGAGTTAGGCTGCACAGCCACTCAAATTCTTCTGTACTGAAAATGCATCCATTTTCCAAACTGCTTCATTAAGATGACAGCTTTTGGATTATCAAATTCTAGTTTTCACCAGCTGGAGTTGTTTAGACTATGTCACGTTTTCCATTTTTAAAAAATAGCATGTGGGAAACCCAACTTCTAAAGTCACCATTATTGTTCAAGATATGTTTTGTTTAGGAAATTTAATCAGGCTCTGTTCACAACAAACGGGAACAAATTCGCTGTTTCTGCAATGCTGAGATGAGAACTCTTTTGTGTGTAAAATACAAAGAAGGAAGAATTGCGTACCAAATTGCAACTAGATAAGAAACTTTATGTGATGAGAAGAGCGTAAGAATTTGGTGGATCATTGGATTTTAACGTCGCTACTTTTATGGAAAATGGCACGGGGGCCTTTCATAACCACGAACATTCAATGCTCATTTGAGCAATCACACCTCTCACAGCATGCTTGTTCCCTGACATTTATGCTGCTAGCACTCTCCCAGCAGCCTCCTCATTACAAATCTCTAATGCCACTTCTTGTGTCATTTAATTTTCCTGTGAAGGTCTTCTACTCACTGCCTACCACACTGTTTTGCTCACGGTTTCTGATGAAATCACAGCCAAGATAATATCAAGCACAGTACGAATTGGAGAGGGGGAAAACATTTAGTCCTTGGCAACTTCACTGAAATTTTCTGTCCCACACAGGAGGACATTCTGATAAGGTACATCCTCAGAAAAAATACTTTGCCTCAACTAAGTTGAGGTGATGTACTTTGACAAATAAAACCCCTTAAGTTGTACCTTGGAAATCAAAATGCTGTAATTCACATTTCAGGATACAGTGGTTGAATACATTCTGTACACAAATACCAATTCCTGTTAGTACTTGACCCTTGGAAAGGTCATTAAATGGTAGTCTGTGAATGGAGCCGGGAGGCTGTAGGCAGTTTCTTGGCAGAGTTGATCAAAAGGACAACTTTCAGCTGTTGGCTACTTTTTTGCCCTTTCCCTAGTTATTACTGTAACTGCGAGGAAATTTTTGGAGAATGTGGGACTAATCAAAGGAGTGAAACCATGAGAAGGATGGAAATGAGGGAGAACAATTTAGCAGCAGAAAATAGAAACTCAAAGTATAAAGGGAAACAAATGGACTTCAGCGAAAAAAAACAAAATTATATTTTAAGAGTCTTAATGATGCCTGATGAAGAAAAGGGTTAATTAGCAGATAAGGAAGGAATTTTGCAAAAATGCTTTGGCTGAAGAATGGAAAACTCCAACAGAAGCAATAGAGATAAACAGACCATGGTGCCTGTGAAAGGTGAAACAGCAAAGCCTCTGGAGATGTCAGACGCTGAGAGACTCTTACTGTAGAGCTGATAGCAACAAACTGTCAGCCCGGGCAGCGCAGCTTCTCTGCATAAAGGTGCAGCTCCTGAAAGAGCTGTCTCATTGAGGCAGAGTGTGGAGCTGGTGCTCTAACAAATACAGCATGTTGTTTGCGTTGTCTGGTAAAATCCATAAGCAAACTTCTGACTTTTAAAGAGGTTTCCATCCTCCCTAACTATGTTTCCCTGCACCCGTGCGGCCAACAGGCAATTTTGTATATCAGTAGGTCAGTTTTGTTGGCAAGGTGACACACCGGACAAATCTGTTCACTAACCTGGCGTGCCCCCGTACCAAAACACGTTGGTGATAATCCATGGGTCATGCAGATTATAGGTTGCGCTGGGGGGCAACAGGGGGATGGGATCAGGAAATGAGAGTGGTGCCACGGAACAATTCCATGGGAGCCATCGAGCCATCAACTTTCTGTGTAAAAGCCCTACAACATTTACCTTTACCTGCCCTGCAGGAAAGAAGAATCTTGGAGGAAAAAGAAAAAAA